>OMMV01100555.1:0-11090 GCA_900302635.1 Chatrabus melanurus
ACATCCTAGAGCCGCCTGTTCTTCTTGTGAGAAGGTTTGTGTGCTCCTGTTCTGCTGACTGAGTGGTCAGTCGGCAGGTTAAAGCTGGAAGTCGCTCTGACCAACATCTGTCCTTAGCCTTTGTTTAAAAAAAAAAGAAAGAGGTTTTTGCAGGACAAAGCATAAACCCAGATTATGAATCCACAGAAAAACATCCGCTGATGCCTATTAGATAAAACACTTTATAATAAAGCTTATGGGGCTGGTGGGATTTATCAGACGCACAAAGGCAGCAGACAAAGTTCACAGAAGTGACGGGAAAATAACAGACAGTTGAACTGTCACGAAACAATAATCTGTTTCTCTGTGATTGTTTGCTGTATGTTTTGTGGAATAGCTTTCTTTAATTTCACTGTAGTATCACTTCCAGAATCGCGCATCAGCAGCCATTCTGTGAAACGCTCTGGAATCAAGAGGCCAACTCCAGAGATGATCCTCAATTCCCTAAATGTCTGAATCCAGATGACCTGCAGCTGTTTTAAAGCAGCGCTGAGCTGATTTAACAACAATAGACAGATGTTGGGTGTTGAGGGGTAAACCAGGACAGGAGGGGAGCGGCTATCACACCGCCTACGCTTCCACTCTGCCTTTTTAATCGAGAAAAGACTTCAAGTTACAGCTGTTTTTAAGTGCTTCTAAATCAGATAAAACAGACAGAGAAAATCAACTTTGCCGTGTAAGTGTGTGCTGCTTTGTGAGGCTGATATGGACCAGAGGGGATTACTGCTGGATGGGAGACTTTGGAAGGACTATGATGATGGAAATACAGACTTTTCTACTTTATAGGATCATGACTGTCAAATAGTGGAAGCACCGCTCATTTGTGCCATGCAAAGATCCTTAAAGAGGAATTTCACTGTTTAAATCATTTGCTATTTAGCCTCTCTTGGTTTGTTATGGTGAACAGTTCCCATAAACCAGTGCCAGAGTTTCACATGGGTTCAAGGATGCTCAGTTTCAGGCAGACAATGGAAAATGCAGCAATATATCTTTCTCCTCAAAGTAAAGGCCAAAGTACAGTGTAGTGGCCAAGCTGTTAGTGCGCTTACTTCCAAAGCAGAAGCTTCCCGATTCAAGACAACCTGTGCCCATTCGTCATGTAATATGGAGTTGCGTCAGGAAGGGCATCCAGCATAAAAATCTTGCCAAATCAACATGCAGATCCATATCAGATCTGCTGTGGTGACCCGAGTAAAAAAGGGAGTGTTCCATTGAATGGAACACTTTGGGCCCTAGATTCCAGCCTGTCCAGAGCAACACGTATCACAGCACGGCATCGATGATTAAAGATTGTGCAGACGCAACATTTTATCAATGGAACATTAATGTTGAAATCCATCTTCATGTGCGAGTTTCATAAGATGTTTGTAGTTTTCTGAACACACAAAGTGATGTTACAGGAGGTTATACTGCCAGTTACAACTTGTTCAAAGAAAATCAGAGTCATCCAGACTGTGGGAATCTCCTTTAGGTTACTCTTTAGTCCCAGTTCCAGCCCTTTGGGTGATAGTTAATTACCCCAAATTAATCCGTCGGCAATTTGTCAGGCTCTTCCACAACCCCACCCTCCCCACACACTAACACCACCACCTCCCTCCTCTCTTCTTCTTCCTTCTAAGCTCATGTAATGAATCACTAATCACCCGGTCTCTGACGAGCATCCCCAGCCTATTATCCCTTAATTACCCCATACAGGAGGCACCTACGCAGGCCAGCAGGGGGTGTGCTGTGAAACAATCTCATAAGTAACGTTAGTGAGTAAATGGATGGACAGTGTATTTACCGTCAGGTGGTGAATTATGGATGTCACCATGTTTCTGTTCCTGCACCTGAGAGGGCCCCCGGCTGTGCAGGTTTATGTAGAGGCAGCATGAACTGGCGTGTTCTCAATCTCTGACTGCCGGACTCCAAATGGTCCTCTGGTGGAGCATTTATACCGTGGCGGGAAATGGAGCCTCTAACTCACAGAGTCATTTGCAGATGCGACTCTTGGGATTCAAAGCCAGTTGCCACCGAGAAAAAGATAGAAATTGGAATTGGCAGCAGACATGAAATGGGGTCAGGGGATTTGTCCCTGACATACATGAACATGTGAAAGGGAGGGGAGGGGGGCTCAGATTTACAAGAGGGGGTGTGTTCAGACAATAGGTCCGGAGATAAAACAGTAACCTGAGTCTGTGAAATGGACAAAAAGCTCATTTGTAGCTGTCATTTGAAGAACTCCCACATTAAATAGAGTCTTGACAACTCGAAGTTTATTATAAGTAAATGGTTTAGATACAGGTCAAGCTGTTGACGTGATGGAGCAGATTGTCTAAACTATGTGAGATGGGAACGAGAAATTCTCATACTCCCTTGTCCCATTCTGAGAAAAGAGCAAAGAATAGGTTCAAGATCACACAGTTGTCGCTTGTTTACATCAACCAAGTAGATCAATTTATAGTGTCCAATACTGACAGCTGCCCCCTGCCAAGTGCTCTTAATAGCCAAGGTTTTTGAATTTAATCTCACTAATTTTGACATACCCGTCGAAAGATCTTAAAGCTTAACTTTAGAAACAAGGGGGTGGGGGGGAGCCCTGTATGGTCTTTTTGGGATCCTGGTGTCCGTTTTTTGTCAATCCGTTAGTGAAAGCCTGTCAAAAGTGGTTAGCTTCTCCAGTGAAACTACTTCTTTGCATCTTAGCTCCCGGTCTTGCCCTGTGTCTCCACAATTTCTTTCTATCCTCTTGTTTCTCTCCTTTTGTTTAGATAAAGCGAGGGATTAGGAAAGATTTGCCCCCATAAAGTAGTGGTTTGATGGGCTTTTATCCCACCATGTTGCTAAAGCTGTGTAGCTCCCTGGATTAGGCCCTGACAATAGGAACCCTTGTGCTGGGCCGCAGCCTGAGGGGCAAAACCAAAGAGCGACTCTGAGAAAGAGGGAGGAAACAAACCTGCCAACCTCGATATGTCAAGTCTGCCACAGAAACGGCTCAGAGGAGAAGAGCTGGCTGCAGCGTGTGGATCATACGAGGCAAAACAATGGTGAGAGTGAACAACTTGTGCCCAACCTCACAAATAGTTTTCAGTGTCCAGGGCCCTGTAGCAACACTAATAGCCACTAAAACACCCCCCAACACCCCACCCCCAAAACAAGCATTATTTAACCAACTAACCAAGTTGTTGTTGCGACTGAATTCTCTCTGCACATTTAAAGGTGGTCTACTGTATAAAGAAAGAAAGAAAGAAAATTGAGAAACTGGACATTTTAAGACAACTAGTTGCAGAGATTTTTTGTGTTACCTCAAAAAAGGGGGGCCAACTTGGGTTAACAATCTTGTTCAAGTCAAATCTAGTTCGGCTCCTGGTGCTTCCTGTATGGTTGTGAGTCTCCCATGGTAACCAGTGTCTTTGGAACTAGGTCTCTTTGGAGGATTCTTGGGTACCAATGGAATTACTTTGTATCAAAGCAACAGTTGCTTGGGGAGACTCAGATGGGGAGCATCACTTGCATGGTGAGGGAGTGTCAGCTACAACATTTTGGACATGTGGCACATTTCTCTGTGTATGATCCAGCATGCAGGTACCTCAGTGTTGAGGACTCCAGTGGGTGGAGAAGGCCAAGGGGAGGCCCACGCTTCACCTGGCTGTGGCAGATAGAGGGTTATTTTTGAGAAGTGGGGATGGACCGGACCCAGGGCGGTTCCGTGGTGTGGTGGATACAGCACCACACAGCGCCAGTGCATGCTCCTTGACTTGACTTGTCATTTAAGTCTCAACCTGATAAAAATCAGACTGGGTTTGTGTGACGAAGGGGTTCAAACAAATATATTATTTTAAATACGTTGAATGTGAAATTCCGAGTTGATCTGAATCAGAGTTTTAAGTTGGTCAACATATCACTCTAGGTAAACTTGTTAAATAGATCCAACTAATGCCTTTAAGTTGAGAAAAGTTACATTTTTAAGTTTATTTAATTTTTGCAGTGTACTACTGAGTTGCATCATAGCAGCGTATAGATATGAGATTGGGAAAATCTGACATTTGCTTCAGAAAAAACTGTGATTGTCTCCTTTTATCCAACTTTCGCGATATCTCAGAAAAGAAAAGCAGATCTGTCCATTTAAATCAGGAGTCCAACATAGAAGAGGGAAGTCTTAAAGGTGAAGCTAATGAAGGATCGCTCGTGGCAAGTTGCTTTGTTACTCCAGTCACACAAGTCCCAAGGAAGCAGTCAATTCTAAACCATATATCAAAATGATTAATTTCACCCAAATAAGCACAAGCTAACCTTGACTAAGAGCATGTGCAGACCACAGCAGCTGGACTGAAAGCTAATATATTCATGAAGTTAAAGAAAACATAATAATAAAAGTTAATGGGCTCTGAAGGCTGAAGGCATCAACTTTCTCCTCAAATTGATGTAAAATGCCACTTGGAAATCGAGCCATTTGAGGGGTAAAATTACAAACGCTCATGCGTTATAAACCTGATTAAAAACTGAACATGATTTATAAATCGCTGCAGCTTCCCCGGCTGAGCTTTGATTCAGCCTGCCAGAGTCCTGATGCAGGGATAAAGTTTGGTATTGAGAAAGCAGACCGCAGGATGATTGAGAGCAAAGACGATAACTCACGTCTGAAGAGAGGCTTTAACACGATAAAGCCTGAATCCAGCCAGAGTGCGGAGAACAATGAAATCCACACAAATCTGAGATGAATTTGGGGTTTTAGAAAGTTAGGCTAGAGAGGATAAGATCATTAAAGGACAGCTCCTTCATTTTTTTTAAACACAAGTTTTTCCCTAAACTTGCATAAATAATTCAAGTAATTATCTTCAGAATGAAAGATCAACATATTGTGTTTATCACATGCTCATAATTTAAATTTTAGACCTTTTAATGGCTTTTTTTTTTTTTTACAAAAAATGACTGCAAATCTCTCAACAACTTCTGAAAATATTAACAACTTAGTTTTTAATTATTATCTTGCATGAGCTCATTAGCAGTTCTTTCGATGAATTTCAACATATTTCAGACCTCTTCTGTTTTAGTTGAGGTGACACTTTTCTTTACATGTTGTGGAATGAATCAACATTCATGATGAAGATCAATAAAGAGAACTGTTAATCATATCCATAATAATTATAATCATTAGGCCTCAACTAGGAATACATGTGCTGGAAAGGAAAACATCTGGAATGACTGTTTTTGGCTTTTAAATGCAAAAGTCAGATCCATAATACAATTGAAATTCTACAATATCTCTAATTGCAATTTCACCGAAGCTTCACGTAAAACATCGCTATTATTTGACTGAAAACACAAAGGCTAATTACAAAAAATAATCTGAATTTTTAAAAAAAATTATTTTAATATACAATATTTTTTCACTAAGAACAAATACTTAAATCAACAGAGAGGGAGAATGATATCTACACTGAGCAATACATTTTACAAAGGTTTTGCTTCCTGAAAAAAAAATTTGATTATGATACACATCAAGTTGAACATCAAAATAATGTCAGATTTACTGTATCACATACAAATTTGGAGAAACATTAAAAATTTACTGAAATTAATCATTTTAAATCACATAATGATGCTAGTTTAACTGAACTAAATCCAATTAAGTGTACTCACTATGCTGTTGCCTTATGAACATGTGCATCAACATGTATCCAAACAACATGTGTGTAAATGTGTGCAGCTGTTATCACCTGTCTGACAGAATCTAACCTGACTAAGCATGCAAAGACATGACAAAGGCAACATCTGCAGAACACCTGCACTGAGTGCATGCATGCCCAGGAACGGCGGATCTGACCAAAACGGCATGTGGACAATGTAGAAAAGTTAGATTACGGTATATCTACAAAATGGTGTGTGACAAGAAAATTCTAAGGTGATTTCTGTGAAAAACACCCACAGTCAAAAGTGTTCAGAAAGCACTCATTTTTGTGCAGTGTTATAATTCCAGCACGTCTTCATAACATTCCAAGACATTTTTAATTCTCTTACATTCTATAAAGTGTGCAGTTGCACGCCATCCTGCTCCACTGGCTTAATATTGATCTAATAGCAAGCCCTTTGACACTTGCATTAAACCCCTCAGCCATGCTGGACATTAGCCCGCATTAAGTTCCCCAAAAAGCTGATTTGAGGAAGAGCAGCTGAGGGGAATTCCTTCTCGCTTTAATTGCTTTAGAAACGGTTTCCACAAAGAGACACTGGCCAGATTTACCTCCAGTTTAAGTTCTTATTACCATTGGTTCACAAGTTAATCCGGTTTTTCTCCTCTAGGCCCAAATACTCTGCAGCTACTGTGCTGACAAAAAAAGAATAAAAGGAAAGAATAAGGTGAAGATAAAACATGTTGTTATTATTATTATTATTATTATTATTATTATTGTTATTATTAGTTCTATAGGTTTTAGTTTCAAAAATAAAAATGTACAATTACAGTCACTTGTTGCTAATTTTTTCTTATTATTTTTCTTATTATTTTTGGGCTGTTCAAATTTGCTTTGGATGAATAATAAACTGAAATATGCACGTTTTTTAAATAAAAAAACAGAAGGTACAGTGTGGAGTACACTCTGCTCACATATATTAACATATGTGCACATTTTCTGTTTCACACATCAGTCTGTTGTCTTGAGTGTAAAGTTATGTGAATGAATGTGGCCAAAGATCAAACTGAGTTTGGGATTTTAGCCCCTCACCCTCCTCTTTCTGTCTCACTTTCTCAGAGAAAACTCAACAAAATATGCAAGCTTTACATTAAAAGGCTACTTGCCGCTGCCCTTAATTCCAGCCTAAACGGTTTTTCTTCGGCAGAAGAAATCTTTTCTAAAAACCTCGAAGAAGAGAGGGGCATTATTGTTTTAATCCTCTTACCAGCAGTCATTTTAAGACATTTTTGGAGGGTGAAATGGCGTCTTGTCTACCCAATCCTAACCTAAATCCCTCAGGGCTGCTGGAGGCAGCAGGGCTGCAGCCTGCAGCATCTCTGCAGCATCTCATTAAAAAAAAAAAAAAAAATTATGAGAAAATAAAATTAAAGCACCCAATTACCCTAAAAGTCACACTGGAACTGCTCGCACATCAGTATACATATTTAATTAAGTATTTGATAGAATTTTTTCAGAAGTTAAGCAGTTAAATAAATTAATTTTCCTTTAAACTGTTTATTAAGCAAATCATTTTATGTATTTATTCATTAATTTAATGTATTTACTCGAACTCGAGTTTGCTGTCATGAGTGTGACTGCTACTAAATATTTTCCAAATATACCTTGTTGTTGCAATTGTGTGATATTAACAAAAGCTTACCAATTTTTTAAAAATGTAAGAAAACAAAATGAAGGCAATTTTAAGTTAAAATTAAGCCAACGTTAAGCAATTGTAGGGATATTGAGGCAAATAATAAACCCGTCCTGTCATGTCCTGTTTCTAAATTGTGAATTTCTAATACATGATTTGTTCATTCAGTTTAAATTAATTTAACTCTTCAACTTTTTAAATTTAAAAATCGGACCCAAAAAAGTTTTAAAAACAGATCATAATTAGCGTGATCATTTATTTCGTTGATTTTATTTAATAATTGAAAAACAGCAGCCGCAGAGAAGTGAAAGTGTGAAGTCCGCTCTGGAGGAGAGGGCGTGTCCATGCTGGAGGAAAGCCTCGTGATTGGCTGAGAGAAGGCGCGTGTGAGGCCCCGGTGACCCCACCCGCAGTGCTTTAAAAATCCGATAGATGGCAGCGCGGAGTCCGCCCACGATCACGGACATGCTGCTGCGTGGACGGTCCTCAGGATAACAGCGTGGATGAAGAACTGATTTTTTTTTTTTAAATGAACGACGAGCTGCGGATTTTACACAAGAACGTTTAAATTAAAGTCGATAAAACTGGAGCTATTTCACGGAGAGAACACGGAGGTGAGTTCACTGAAAGTTGGAGATCAAAACTACTTCTGTCAGCGGAAGATGGAGTTTTTAAAATAGCGAAAATACTCAGTGTTTTCTTATTTAATGTGTTGAGACGCTGTAATTTATTTATTTTTAAAATATATGATAATCTTTTATAAAAGTATGTTTCCAAAGTGCCGTCCATGTGTGGCCCCTGAATGAGAACTAACGCGACTGTCTCATTTAATTAAATGCGCCAGAATGACTCTTCAAAAGTTTCAGCATAACCCAAAACTACAAATTAAATCTAGCACAAATAATCTAACGTGGCGTTATTTAAAGACACAATATAACGTGGCTGCTTTGTGTGACTTTTTACACTGATTATTAACCTTTATTGGCTGTTTATTGCGCAGAAGTGGCGCCGCGCATCGCCCTGCGGCCCCGAGGCGATCTTTAAATGCTGTATAACTCATAAATCCACAGCAATTAGCATAATTAGTCTTAAATCACACCCCGGGGCTGTGTTGCATTGTCCCGAAAAAAAAGAGCATTATGCTGAATTTCTACGCTGCAGATTTCAAATGAAATCAAACAGATTGTGCAAACGCAGCCAGACGCTGATATTCGAATCATTTTTTTTTAAAGTCACACATTTCTCTCTCGCAGACTTTTCCACCCTTCATCTGTCAGGCTTGATGATAAATTAATAGCCTTGTTGAAACCTATTTGCACTCACATTAGACAGGAGCCCAACTGGGGATCAAACGCATATTTCGCCTCCAGGCGGCTCAAACTGACCTGCCGCCACAGATTGAAATAAACGGTGAATATTTATTTCATTCTTTTTTTTCCTTTATTTAATTCTTTTTGGCACGCGGTGACCGTCCAGCATGCAGAAAGTTTTGGAGGGTTTTCCTTCAAAGAGAGCGCACAGTACGTGTTTAAATTTAAAAATCCTTCAGAATGATGATTTAATTAGCTGTAGATGTGAGAATGAATTTCATACATCTATTTTGTGTGTGTTTTCTACTTGTCTACAAATAATAATAATAATAATATAATAATAATACATTTCTTGTACATTTATACTTGGATGTCTCCAATATTTGTAAGCTTTTTAAATAAATTATTCATCAACTAGAGGCCACCCAAATGTGAAACATTTTTAATTATCCTGCCCCTGCGCTCCATTTAATTTGCATTAATAATAGTACGTTGAATTGCATAAATTGTAAATCGTTAAACTAAATTGAAAATTACTTCAGACATTTTTTCTTAATTCTCAACTTTTCACTCAAGAAAAAATATTTTGTGAAACCAATACGTATACAGTTTCTTTTTTTTTAATTCTTTTTTTTTAGAAATCCTTAAATAGAATTAGCAATGTATGTTAAATTAATTATTAATTAATTATTTTATTTAGTTTACATTTTATGGTTTTTAGACTACACAGATTTCTCGGGGTTTTTGTAAATTAGATTTCGAGTCTTGTTTAAATGATCAGTTCAATTAATTCAGTAATTAAATTAAGCGGCGCTTGTTTTTTGTTTGAACTTTAGTTTTTACATGTCACCTGTTGCAAACCTCTTTAGTCCCTAAAGCATCAACTGTAATTAAACTAATTTTCCTTTAATTAATGACACCACCACGAGACACTTCACTCACGAGCTTATTTCCAGCGACGTCTGACGCGCGCATAAACGTGTCCGTGTGTTTTGTGCACGCAGCCGGTCATGCAGCACTACGGGGTGAACGGCTACTCTCTGCACGCCATGAACTCCCTGAGCGCCATGTACAACCTCCACCAGCAGGCGGCGCAACAGGCGCAGCACGCGCCCGACTACAGGCCCTCCGTGCACGCGCTCACGCTTGCAGAGAGACTGGCTGGTAAGAATCAGTTGCTTATTTTGCTGTGAAATTCGTCACTTTTCAATCTGACGTCATCAGCACCCTGTGACGTCAAAGTGTGACTGATCAGTGTGTCCTGATCAGCAGCGGGGCCTCTCCTGCCCTTTGACCTGTCCCTCAATTAAACTGCTCCTGTTTCTTCTTTCTCAACGGCTGCACATTTCAAGACATTATTCTTGAGGCCCGGTATGGATCGCAGCACCGAAAGCAGCGGCGCAGCCGGACGGCCTTCACCGCCCAGCAGCTGGAGGCTCTGGAGAAAACCTTCCAGAAGACCCACTACCCCGATGTGGTGATGCGTGAACGCCTGGCCATGTGCACCAACCTGCCTGAGGCACGAGTGCAGGTGAAAATAATCAAAACAATAAAATCATTTACAATTTCATGCACACATTCCTGCCAAGCCACTTCAGTCACGTTAACCCAAAGTCACCTTCCAACACGTTGACCACACTTGACAATTTAAAATGAAAATGCATGCAATATTTAATGAGGAATTGGGATAAATGCTGAAAAAAACCCCTGTATTTTGCAATGTTGATGAAAGTGAAAACAATCTGATGCATCCCCGCCTCTAGGTCTGCATCAGCAACTTTAACGGGCTCTTTCGGAACACGCAGCACCCCGACGCCAAATTTCATGGCATTCTTAAAAAAGCTACAGTGTGTAGGATTTAAGGGTGCTTCTTAACAGAAATGGAATACAGCATTCATACGAGCGAAGCACGCTCTTAAGTAACACACGTGCACAACACATATGTAAAATGAATGGAATCCATACACTATGCAACTCAGATTTCGTGGTCAACCCGGAAGCAAACCAGGAGCAATGATGGTTGTGAGCGAATCACAAGTGAGCGAAAACACGCCTACATCCTGTTGCCGTAAGCGGCTGCTCACCTCTTATAGGGCTGTCTGCACTGATTTCCTCCTCTTGGTTTCAGTTGGGAGCAGACGGCGGTGTCACACCAAATTAGTTCCCCTCCTACAAATTAATTCCCCTTCCGGTTCTGTGCGATTTGCATCGAATTACGATACTCCACGCGCTGCAAAATTTGTTCCCCCGTTCCACATGAAATGCAGTTATATTTAATTTAATTTATATTAATTATTATTTTGTGACTCAAAAAAATGACATCTAGTTTCTGGCATAATTATTTTAACAAGTGCATTTTACCTGTAATTGTTAAGGTCAGAACTAATTTTCAACACGGATCATTAATTTTGAAACTAATTTTGCTGGAGGTGGGGG
>OMMV01100587.1:0-12454 GCA_900302635.1 Chatrabus melanurus
AAGAGAGTTCTCTCTCTCTCTCTCTCTCTCTCTCTCTCTCTCTCTATATATATATATATATGTATTCCTAAGTCTGTTGGCTTTATATGATTTAAATCTGTACATTGTCTGTACATAAGTCTGTACATTGTAAAATATTACTATACAGCTATACACTGGGGGGGCAGTGTATAGCTGTATAGTAATATTTTAAGGTGGATGTTGGAGGAAAAAGTAGCATAAATTAAGTATTTTATCAGCAGGTGATTAAAGTAGAAAATAATTTTTTGGAATGCAGCCCAGGAGGGATTCAGAAAATGTGATATTCTGACTATTCAATGACCTTGATTCACCTTGATTGACCTTTGACCTTCCTATTAATGTCATGTTGAGATGTTATCACTGGCAATTCACATGTGCAGTATGCATGAAATTGGCCAGGCGGCTCCTGAGATATTTGTCCGGGGACACACACACACACACACACACACACACACACACACACACGCACACACACGCACACACACAAAGTCTCGCAAACCCTTGTGGGGGCTCGACTATGAATCACACCAGAGGATGAAAACCAGTCACAGTTGAGTTAATATTAAAGTTTATGACAGAAATTACAAAGGTAAAAAAAAAAAAATGTTTCAGAGTGTCTGAGCCTGTTGGTTCGGAAACTCTCTTTATTCTGGGTTGGAATGATGACGTGACATCATTTAACCCTGCTGTCAGATTGTGCGAGTGAGCGATGAAGTCACAAAGGAAGAAAAGGCTGCACTGGTCGAGTGCACTTTGTGTACCGTCAGGAGATAAAACGACATCATGTGTCTTACATATTGCACATCGCTTTGCCATTTTAAAACCTGCTCTCTGTTTTTTAACGAGGAGCAGAAATCATCAGCTCTTTGCACAAGTGTCCCCAAGCATATATTTGATGCCATCTGCTGATCTGCTGGAATATAGGCTACTTTACATATAAATGTAAAAGTGATTGGCCCATAGAACCTAAAATGGTGATTGGTTATGAAATGCCATCTGCTATGGCTGCTCCGGGGAACAGAAATAAGAATTTTTCTCTCTTCACTGTCACATCATTCTGAAGCCTTTTTTTTTAAAGCGGTGTGCAACAAGTTGATTATAAAAAAAACCCCTTCCATTTTATGCTCTTTAAGTATATTTTCATCTTTCTGTGCTTCACTGAGAAGAGCACAACCAAGTTATAACTTTTACTAGAGCGCCCCCTACTGGAGAAAATGATGGACTATTATGAGACTGACGTTAAATATGTGGCCACTAGAGGGCAGTATATGACTGCAATATTAGAAGCAGTGGTCAATAGCAGTATTTTAAGATGGATGTTGGAGGAAAAAGTGAAATAAATTAACTTCTTAAAGATTAGTATTTTAACACCAAGTGATTAAAGTATAAAATCATTTTTTGGCATGCAACTCAGGAGGGATTCAGACAGTGGGCTAATGTTCTTATGTCCAACTCCCAGGATCCAAGGCTGGTGAGTCTTTGTAAAAAAAAAAAAAAAAAAAATCCAATAATGGAATTCCATTTCTGGAGCTTTGCTACCTTCTCCTCTTGGTCTTTTGACTCCTGTCTTTTCTTGTAATTGTTTTTATGTGTGCAAGGCATCGCTGCTGGCATGGCTCGTCTTGCAGGTGTGCTCAGCTTGTCGGTCCTCACAGATTTTTGCACCTATATCCAAAATCATATGGACTTGTCACATCACATGATTAACTACAGATACGGCATTGGACAAAAATATACGAAAATATGATATACATAAAAATATACGTACATGTTACCCAGCAATCATCATTGCACATCTGTATATGACAAAAACATCAAAGAAAATATTCATTTAACTGAATAGTTTATATTTAATTTTTATACAGTATGAATAAGCACACAATTTTGTTGTAGTTTACACTAAAAAAAGACTCATTGGATGAATTCAATTAAATTTTGTGCACGACTTCCATCAATAAATATATGTGGCCCCAAATCAAACAGCATATTCATGCAATATCATTTAATTTAATTGTATTCGGGCTACACATATTAAATTGATGTAAATCCTGTCCAAAATGTAATTGAGTTCATCCAATTAGTATGAAAACCATGACAGAGATGGATAACACCCTCCCACCACCCTCCACTCTGCCATTCTAGTTGCTTGCATGTATTATATATTGGCGGTTGTAAATCTTTTGTGATGAAACACCTGAATTAACAAGCTGGTCAATCTCTGTGTTCTCCATATGTTCTAATGAACATAGGCTTAATTGTATTGAATCACTGCCTTTCCCTCTAACTTCAATTAGTTCCATTACTGTTGGAGACTCAGTCTCATTACAAACAAATTCTGGGGCAATGTAAGAAAGGTACAGGACTCTAATCCTGGCCAACTCGTTAGCATTTTGTCTCTTAGTTTGCTGTTGGAAGACTGATTTGTTTTGTTCTCTGTCCGAGGACAAGCTGCTGATGAAGACACAGACCATCAGCCTGGATTGGGATTCCTCCACTAAATGTTGTTGGCGCGTCTTGGAGCCTCATAGATCCTTCTGTCCATCCACCAGCCATCCATCTGATCCTCCGAGATCCTTCCAGGACTGGGATAGGTGAGCCCTACAAAGAGGCGGCTCGCTCACAAGGGCGATCGGGCCTATCACATTCTACTACACCATTACCAGCAGTTTGGGCCGGTCCGCACAGTTTGTCCTGCCTCTGAATATCATAGTCCAATCAGTGTCAAGTCATGTTCTGTGACGTGCCGCCCCTTTTGGGATGATTTCATCTGGGCTGAAAATCGTCCTGACTGGTCTCACAGACTTTCATGTAAAATCAGTATTTTTCTAACTGCAGACTCTGCAGTGCGATCTCTGTGGGTTCCGGAGTGCTTGCACTAATGTCCTTACATCATACGAAACCTGGGGGAGGGCATAGCCGGGCAGCGAGCGATCTTGTTTCATGATTCAAGATCAACATGGCTTACATTACTTCAACTCTCTCGTCTCAACAAATACCGTTCAGAGACTCCGTAGCAACCAGGATAAATTCGCAAGAGATATCTACGGGGGGCGGGGTGGGGGTGGTGGTATAATAGAGGATTAGTATGAGCAGAAAAAGTGGCTAGCAGGCTAACGGCGGCTTATCCAACACCACGCTGCAGTTAGTGACGGCTTCACCGGCCCGTAATATGTGCTCACAGTTGGGCCATGTGCTCCGGGCAGACAGAGAGGGCTCCACAGCCCCATATGAAATCCACAAACTGGTTTAGGAGGAGTTGCGCTTAAAAATGACAAACTGGAATTGTTTTCCTTCATGCACATCTTCATATGGTGTGCCGCAACTGTGTGTGAACTTATTGTTCTCACTGTAAAGGAATTAGATCTGATTTCTTTGGAAAATCCATTTGCTTCCGTCAGCTGTGACATTTATGCACGCCTCCGAAGTGTCTTGACCTCTACAGCATCACCAGAGAGGACTGCGGTTTGTATTCTGTAATCGATTGTGCGGCTAAGAAGATGGAGTCAGCTAACGGCAAGAAACAACCAGCTCCCAGCACAACACAGACTCTCAACTAAGACTAAAAAAAACAAAACAAAACAAAAAAACCTTTTAACTGCTGAAGCCCATCAGGCCAAACGGGAATCAGAATGATGTCGGGGCTAAAAACACGGATCAACACTGCATGGCTTTGGAAAGCCCATTTGGTTTTGGGGATCAAAATTAACCGAGTTGGCTTTCGCTCTATTGGACAGGTACGCTAACATTATGGAAAAAAACGTGAACATAGTGTGATTTTATGTTTGCATCGGATCAGGTTTGGTGATGTTAGCTTGCCTGCTAATGCTAATCAGTTGCTAAAGGCACAGTGACACCAAGGCGTTTGGGCCAACGTATTTGCACACGTCGGTGATCGGTAGGGTTGCCAACCGTCCCTTGAAATAAGGAACATCCCGTATTTAGAACCAAAAGTACACGTCCCGTATTGAGCTAGTTTAAAAATCGTTTCACACACACAACAAAAGGCAAAAAATAAATTCACCACACCAGGAGGGGTGAAGGCAATCGGGTCGGCCGGCCCTGCCAACGAGGTGTCCCTTATTTATTTTTCAGGGAGTTGGCAACCCTAGTGATCGGTAGCCTCGGCTATCCTGTGCTGGCCTTCGGCGGCGTTTCACGGTGTTTGCTGATGAACCGCGATTGCTTCCATCATTTTCAACATGTTGAAAATTTTTTCGCCGTTTGTCGACGTAACTGTGGCTACGTAGGAGGAGACATTGCAGACCGCAGATCATCGCTACGTGCACGTTGCGAGCGGTAGCCCTGGCTAGCCTGCGGTACTGGTGCGAACAGGCTCCAAAAGCCTGAGTTACTGTCGAACCCCTCTCCCGAATGTTTCCATGTTGGCAAAAGCCCCCGCTTGTTATAATGGAGCGCTGGATAACGGCTGCCTCTGCACCAAACATGTTGTGAAAAGCTGTGATGCGTTTGAGGTCTGCTACCAAAGTCCGGAAACGTGATTTTCGCCGACATGTGGCCACTTTTCTCTCCTTTTCTCTAGCTTTCACCTTTTTCACCAGTTGCTGGCCCAAACGTAGTGTGGGAATACAAACCGCAGGCACATAGTGTGACTGCGCCTTAACCAGCTAGCCAGCTAGATAACACAGAAATTTCATAGTCTGAAAAAGTTTATTGTCAGTGTAACAGTGTAAGGACAATATCCATACAGTGTTTTTTTTTTCTGGCAAAAAAGCACTGACATGACAATGGGGAGTGGTTCATCCAAGCACTTTCATAAAAAAAAGTTGGGCATTAGTTCTATGACAACAGTACACAGCTAACAACAGGCTGGTGATAAAAGCACAACACTCACCAGGAACATTTAGAGTTCATCCCATCTGCTCCTGTAGATGACCTTTTCTGTCTCGACTCTGATAGTTTTTATGTGATATGTCCTACAGTTTAACCGGTCAGTCCTGTTGTCTTCAGTATGTCACATCTTTCAGTGAAGCCAGAATGTTCGCACATGCGTGTGAGCATTTGCTTGGGCACCTGCTTGGAAAGGGAGGGGTGAGGGTTGGTTGCAATGTTAAACCTCACCACTAGATGGCACTGAAAACTCTGCATTGGAGTTGATCATGATTAGGATGGGAATTTTCTCTTATTACAGACTTTTTTTTGACATTTCAGTCAAAATCTTACAAATGAATACAGTGATCCTAATGAAACTGGTTGGTCATACATACTGTGTATGACACACAAGTGGAATTTTGTGTAGATCTGGATAAGGATCTATTGCAATGAAAAGACTGGAGTGATGTTGCAGGAGTTGCCGTGTTGTAAGAAATTGCTCCACAAAGGTGCAATATGTTAATCTCAATGCAAAAACAACAACAGCAAACAAGCAATAAAAAAACCCCCAAAAAACTGATAAGGTAGAATGAAATCTAAATGTAAATCTGAGTTTATTAAGTCTGAACATATTGGCTGCAGTAGAAAAGCACTCATCTCTTCTGAACTGTCGTGTTAATGTTTAAGAGAAAGACAAAGAAAAATAGATTTTTTTCTCTATCGCGTTTTATGATTTCTTTGTGTCCTCTGTCTTATATTATCTATTGCCTTGTTGCCATAATCTCATTAGATAATCAATATCTGTCAAATCAACATTTGTAGCTATCATTTGTAATATAAATGAGGCAACATGATTCCATTCCAAGTGAATGCATTGATTCATATTGTAATTTTCCGGGAACAAGGAACTAATACAAATACATATACAGCATATTTTGGCACGAAACCAGGACACAATTAGTTTAGCTTTGATGGATTACAACAGAGATGCACAAAACATTTACTGTATGTGGTACAGAGGCTGAAACAACACATTAGGTCCAAATGCTAAATTAAAATATGATTTTTTTAAAATAAAACAGTGCCACTCTACTGGAAATTCACTATTCGTGATTACATCAAACTCTATGTGCATGTTATAGCAGTAACATTTTTCATTGCTTCCAAAAGGTACAACTAATAAGGATCGGTAAAAGCATCCGTCATTATTTTATTACCCATTTGTTAAATAACTCCAAGAAAATTTCCCATTGTAACTAGGGGTGTGGGAGTCTGATATTTTGGATCGGAATAAGTCTGATATTGGCCAGATATCAGAAAAAAAAAAATCAGTTCTTACGCGAGGCTTCTATTTCACATCTCAGTCTTGTTGTGGGCTATAGTGGGGCAATTTTGCACAGACATTGTTTGATGTAATAATAATAATAATAATAATAAGAAGAAGAAATAGATATCCCACCATGCTCAGTTTGTATAATAAATAGCAAAATCCAAGATAGCCACTGTGCCGTTATGGAGTATCTTCAAAATGCTCTGTCTTTATTACTATATGTCATACAGACACAAATGAAGTGTCGTTTTCTGTTTTCTTACAAACTGAACCCATTCTAGAGAGCGTGCTTGAGAACAAATCAGCGATATATATAATGTTATTTTCTCATTGTTTCACAGTGGTTACATTATAAAGCACAAATAAACACAAGTCACACCTCCGCACAACCCTGCAGAAAAGATTTGGTATGAATGCAGCCAGGGACGTCACTAGGAAAGACAGGGAGGGCTTAGCCCCCAGGGTTGTAGGTAATGTGTGCGCGCAGCGCGCTGAAAATTTTTCATCACACTTTAAAAGGCTTCATTAATTAATCTATTATTAGTTGTAGTGCATTTATCAGGACCTGTTATCTGGCTCGCTCTCTTTTCTTATGGAAGACCCTCTGACTTTTCTCTCCTGAGTCTTCAGGATGTCTTCCTTTTTTAAAATAACAGTCTAAACGAGTTTATGAGTTGGTATTATTTAAAAGTTTACATGTTGGGGTGAGTTCATGGAAAAGATGTTGCAAAACATATCCATCAATGCTTTTAGTAAAATTTAAATGTGGTATATAATATCTAAAAATATACAGTTACTCACCTCTTTCTTCTTTCATGCTGTCTTTCCAAATAAAGGTAGTTTATTTCTGCCGTACGCTGATATTTCTCTGTGTCTGAAGACGATCGATACATTGAACAGAAGGTAACATAATGCTGTGGTGCATTCCTTAATTAGTTTAGTCACTGGTCGTTTAGTTCAAGGTCTTCGTGAAATTTGACAACACAGAGCAAGTGAAGTATGAATGTTTCTCAAAGATTTATTCAGCCAAATGAGGACAGGCACTGTTCGGGCAACCTGGATGATTTCCCTGTAAATAAAACTATAAAAATGAACTGTTCCAAATGTCAAAATACATGCTTGAACTGCCTCAGATTGCATAAAAAATGTACCTTTAATTTCAAAATTTTCAGGGGCTGGCTCCCAGACTCCACCCCCCCGCCCATCAAATACCTAGATCCGCCCCTGGCAGGGAAAGTCGCACTGACAGCTCCACAGCTGAGAGGCTTCATTAATGTGAGATAGCCCCTAAAGTAAACGTAGTTAAAGTTAAGCAATTAACAGTCATTAACACCGACTTACAATTTCAGTCTGTGTGTCATTCACTGCGCATTAATCCTCCTTCTTCTGTTTACAGCTCTGCCGACCATGCAGGACAGTTAACCCTAGGTCCTAGTGCCCGCCCTCCTGGCTAGTATAGCAGGGGAAATAACCAGAACGATAATTTTAATCAAATAATAACAAATTGTATTATTATTTATTTCAACTCATAGTCCTGCTTATGTTAACTGCATGCCTGCAATGATTTCCTAAAAAAAGAAAAAAAAATCCAAATTATTATTATTACTATAAGTATTGTTAGGGGGGGCTTAGGAACATTTGAGGGGGGCTTCAGCAACCCCCAAAATAGGCCTAACAACGTCCATGAATGCAGCTAAAGGGGATGCTTCTTCTTCCTATCTGCTGTGGCCTTTCTGCTCTGCTGTGTGTGTGTGTGTGTGTGTGTGTGTGTGTGGCTCGGCCCCGCCCTCAGTCAAACAACCACAGTGGAATTGAAGATCTGCTCTCTAGCCCCAGTACTTCCTGAGAAAGTAGTTACTACAATGAAAACTACTTCAATAAGCGACTTGCGTAACACATCTGCGCATGTGCGAGATTTTCCATGCTAACTCTTTCAGCTACCATACAAACCACGGCTCCAGTAAAATTTGTATAGGAGTCCAAGCAGCAGACCGTGCACTTTCCTTCTCTTGGTATTTTGTTCAATTCTATTGCAGTTTTATCATTTTTATCTCCTGCTGGGTGACAGCGACAAACTACATGATTGACACAACATGCTTCCACACAATCCTGCAGAAAGGATTTTGTATGAATTTACCCGTGAAAGAAAAATAGAGTGAGGGAAGTGGAAGAGTGAGGTACTGAGTGAATCCACGAGGAAGACAGACCTTTAAATCAGAGAAATGAACATTTATTTTAGAATTGTATAACAGCAGGTATGTTCTGCAGTCACGCCACCCATCTGAAAGGATTTTGCATGAACGTAGCCACAGCAGACACTTCTTCCTTCTCTTTCTGTCTCTCTCATCGTATGCGTGTGTGGTTGAAATTACACGGACCTTCAAATGAACTTGTGTATCAGTTCCTTTTATTTACAGAGCCTCGTTCTGACAGCCACCAAGGCCACCGCTGCTTTGTAAATACAGTATTAAAAAGTTGTTACATTCTATATGATGCATTGCACAGGAGAAAGTCTGCATATAAATCACAGCGCTAAAGGTCTGTGAGTTGGAGAATAAATCTGTGTTGGAAAATGTTGCAGAAGTGCATAATTTGTCAACAAAGTTTTCAAACAAAGTACACCAAGTCGAGGTAGATCAGACTCTCCTCTCAGCAACCTTCGCTTGCAGAAATAAAGTGAAGCATCATGGGAACACAGGGCAGCTGATTCCCTGTAGTCTCCCCCTTCCGCTGTCTCTCCACTGAGCCTGCTGCTGCTGCTGTGAGTATTTAATGGAGATAGGCGATGATGAATGTCACTTAATATAATTCTGAGCTGTTATCAAAGAGTAAAATATGACTGAAATGAGATTTTCAAATGCTGAATATTTCATGGTTCGTTTCAGAGCAAATGTTGACATAGCTGTAGTGCATCTTAAACGTCGCAACAATTAAATGCGGGCTGATATGTGAGCGAATAAATTGAACACTGACATACCCACAATAAAAGACAAAATAATCACATTAATTCTCCTCAACTGTCTGCAGGCAAGTCATTAATAGTTTTAAATGAGGATAAGCCGTCACTAGTGCAACTGATCGATGTGTGAAACTGAATCAGGTGGCTCAGGATGACTGGTGGAATCTTTTATGGTCAATCCCAATTGCTCATCTGTGGCGGTGTAAATTATGCTCTGTTTGGTGCCAAACAAATGATGCCCACAGCTCGCATTTTCTAAATCTCCCTGGTGTATGGCGTATAACACAATCTGTTAGCAACCATTTGCAACTCTGACATATTTATTTTTCCACAGCAGTATGAACTGAGAAAAGCTCGTCAAATTTTCAAAACTGGTCGTCATTGTATAGTCAAATTAAAGACAAATTCCATCAAGATTATTGATTATGGGTTGGATTATGATTAGCATAAAAACAGTTTGTGAGCAACAATTTGTGTATTACAAACTCTTCCAGTGGAGCTCCACAGGGATCACTTTTAGGGCTCCTTCACACCAAAAACAAGTATTTTATTGATATTAGATTTTATCCATTAAGGATGGCCAATATGACATATATTTACAGAAATTAATTCAAAATGATTTAATTTTGATAAATTGTACAATTTATCAAATCAATAAAATTGTTCTAACGTGATGTTCACATAAATTTAATTGTGAAATAGAACCACAATTAGAGAGTGCATACCTCTTCCAAAACCTCATATTTAAGACAGGAACCAAATTCCAATCCGTAGTCCATTCCAGTAGACCACACCTGTCTGAAAACACATTTTTTGTCCTCCAAATACAGATCATCATGTGAATCTGGACTTATGGAGAGACAATCATTGGATCCTGAAGATCACCGTGGATCCTGATGGTTACCTTGATCCTGGTCACTCACCTTGCCTTCTCATTGCTGACCTTTGATCCTGATTGCCGTACCTTTGATCCTGATCACTCATCTTTGAACCTGGCCTTTGATCCCAATCACTAAACTGTGATTCTGATTGCTTTGATTCTGTAATCAGTTCCAAAGGAATCAGGATCAATATTCAAAGCTCAAAGATCTGTCCCTGGATTCGGATGTGCACCAAAATTTAATGTGTTCTTCCTTGACATAAGGCCCACTGAAATACTTTCATGCCCTTTTGAGGTATGCTGCTGACATTCAGACAGACAGACAGACTGACAGCAGTGCCCAGAGGACAATTTTACTGATCAATGTTTGCTCTTCTACAGCTTGAGAGACAAAAGTGAGATTCTCACTTCAGCCTCATTTTAGTTTCTATTTTGTCTCTGAGAATTATTTTAGAGCTTGATGAGGGCTCTTTGAAACTTAAAAAAGAGGTTAATTTGAGATTCTGTCCATGTTTCTGTTCTAAACACAAAACTGAGAGACAGGAGAAATAAGCCATCAGGCCCGTTTCCGCCGCAGGAACTTGACCTACTCCCCAGATTTCATGAACGTTTACAGGAACAGCCCAGTCTGCA
Source organism: Chatrabus melanurus (assembly GCA_900302635.1). NCBI lineage: Eukaryota > Metazoa > Chordata > Actinopteri > Batrachoidiformes > Batrachoididae > Chatrabus > Chatrabus melanurus. The sequence continues at coordinate 10,654 of OMMV01100587.1, forward strand.
GTGCAGTGAAGACCCACTGGGTTCACAGTGACATCAAGCATTGAATGCCAGTGATAGCAGGCAAGCAAACTTTAACCTTAACGTTAGATGCAAGGCAACATCAAAAGGTTTACTTGGTAGCTATTGCTAGCATCAAATGTTAGCGCGCTATTCAGAAGGCAAAAGCAGGAGTAATTTATGCCTTTTTCAAATTTGGCTTCCCACTAGATTGTTAAGTGTAAACTCTTAAAATGCCTGTATTTCATTAATTGTTTACCTGATTGTGGACTTCTTGATTGCAACATCCTTTCCAATGCAACATCCTTCATCGAACAAAAAAGCAGCGAGTATTTTGTCCTCGCATCGCCAGTGCAAGAAGGTCTGTGGTGCAGTATTCCGTCTTTTGTTGTTGTGGCTGTTTAGACGCTTGTAGTCTTGCTTCAACTTTTCTCTTGGCACTGTTTTACGGTGTCTTTAATTCCGCAGGTTTCCAGGTGCGCTGACGTAGATTTTTGCATTCCTCCTTGAGGATTCGAATCCTCGCTGGACCTCGTCCATCGCCTGTGCCTCCTCATCAGTCCATCTGTCGCCTGTTCTCTCCATTGCGGTTCTTCTGCTCGTTTCTGCTTACTTTCACTTTCACAAATGCCCTTTGGTGTTGTTGTCATCTTCTTGTATGGGAGTTCAACAAATCAGCATCGAGCCCCTCCCAACAGCATTTCAGGTCCGCTCAAAAGTTCATACCCCGCAGCAGGGACTTGCTGTGCCCCAAAAAAGGTTCTGAAAAATCATTTTTCAGGGGCACTCCCTGCGGTGGAGACACATGCAAAGGTGTCAGACCCCCTAAAATGGCCCACTACTTCCTGCGGTGGAAATGGGCCTATATTCTCATTTTGGTTTCACACAGACCTCGTAGTTGTCTCGGCAAAATAAATTAAACATTTTTGAGATCTCATTTCTCCTCTTTTCCTCTGGGTGAAAAGATAACCTCTTTCATGGAGGTAATAACTCGAGTATATCGATACATTTCCAAATGTCTTGGAAACTTGAGCAGTTAAGAAGTTTCTTTGAATCCTTGGGTATTCTCACACCAGGCCCGGTTACCTTGTACTATGCCTGAGCAAGATTGTCACCCCTCTCCACTCCCCCGTTGGCCTACGCTCATGGTACAGATCACCTCATGTCAGACAACCAGCGCCTGAGCCACAAAGCAAATCTCAAAAGTCAAATCACAAGAGTAAAGCAAAGACAAAAAAATTGCTTTTTGGTTGAATCAACCTCAATGCTATCACAGTGTACACATTGCTCCATTTATAACAGAAACAGCAGAAGTAAGTCCTTTATAGGTCTTTTGCCCATTGGTGCCAGTGTTTATCCCCAGATTCCGTAGCATGAAGTGGATGACTGCACCTGGACAGGACGCCAGTCTGATGCAGGTTACTTCCCCAGCCATGACCGGTCCCCATTTATAGCTGGATGGATTTGAACAATGCAGATGAAGTGTCTTGTTCAAGGACACATACAGGTAGTGTGACCAGGAATTGAACCCAGGTCTACATATTGGTAGCCAAACTCCTTATTCCACTGAGCTACCTGCTCTAACAAGTTTTTATCGGTGTGTGATACTTTACATTTTATTGTTTTACTTGATTCACTATCCTGCAATCTTTCCAGTCTTTTGTTTTTTCATTTAGTTTTAATATATGTGGTTAATTTTAGGTTGCTCCTTTTTAAAGCTTATCCTGCACATTTGCTCCCCAGTCTTTGTTTATATATATATATATATATATATATATATATATATATGTATAGTGTAATTAAA
>OMMV01100587.1:12488-23388 GCA_900302635.1 Chatrabus melanurus
AAGTCATCTATATCATCTCATAATTTTCTTAATTTGCACCTAACATCAACTCATTATTTGACTTGTTCATGTAGGCCACATTTGTTCCACGCACCCCTGCAAACTTATCAGCAGAACAATCGATCAGTGCTGCTGACGCTCCGGATCCCAGTGTTGGTCTCTGAGCAATTAGCCTGCATGCATCCTACTGAGTACAAAATACTGTGTGGCTCATCTCACTCCCTTTTCCACTTTCTCTTTCCTTTATCGATTGGTTTATCCCCTGCTGGCTATGTTTTTTCCTCAGAGTTTGACTGTCTGACACGTATAACCAGAGGTCTGACAGCTTTCATAGCCCTTACACTAATACCCTTTATTTGCCTGTAAAAGGCTATTGTAGGGAAGCCAATAATGGATATGTGTGTCTGAGGCTGTCAAGACTGTGTGTGTGTCTGTGAGGCATGCATGTAGTATCTGCATGTTTTTTTTTTTTTGTGAAGGTGCATACAACAAAGTCTTTAGCAGCCTTGTTGTAAAAAATCAGAAGGGTTGGTGGACTGTTTATATGTTAAACTGGCAATCATGTACAGACATCACGACAACATTTGTGTATGCTGTCAATCTATGACAGTTAACATATGTAGTAGTACTGTATATGAGTTTCTACATTAATGTATGGAATTATATTTATTCATAGTCAGGCCCATAAGTATTTGGACATTGGCCCAATTTTTGTAATTTTGCCTCTGTACCACCACCACCACCACAATAGAGTTGAAATGAAACAAGGTGTGCTTTTAGTGTCGATTGTTTACTTTAATTCAAGGGTTTGAACAAAAATAACACATTAGCTATGCACGAATTAAGGTAATTTGTACACATAGTGCCTCCACTTTCAGAGCCCATAAATAAAACTATATATAAGGAACTAAATATAAGGATTATTGTTAATACAAATTATCACTTTTGCAGCCAGTTTTCTTTAGGTAAGTCACTGAATATGTTTTGAATTCTATCAACTGCCATAGAGAAGCGGTGGGGCCGTCATCTGGAGTCAGCGCTACAAAGAGGGGAACACATGAGCAACCACGAGCCATGGATCAGGAAATTACTCCTCTCCACTCTTAGGAAGAACAGGAAGAACTGCAAGGCACACAGACTACCGTCGACACCGACAGAATTAGTGAATGTGAAGAGGTGTGGGATGAACTTATGTTGCATTACGTCTGAATGTGACTCTTCTGCACTGAGGCATGCGCAGTCTATATGGGAACGTTTGAACCCCAGAGCTTGCTTGCGGGATACAGGGGTATCTTGTTGGGGTGTTGGACTTCATCTAGTGGTAAGGTTTCATATTGCAGCCCATCCAGTTGCCTATGATTACATTCTCCAAAAGGACACTGGGACAGACAGAGGACCACCTATGTTTACATAGGCTGCACGTATGCACGCTCCCAATTGGATTGTCCTGTGTAGCTGAGCCAATAAAGTTTGCAGGCGGCTGCGTGTGGTGATCTGGGAATGAAGGAGCATGGTCTTGCTGACTCGGTGAATCTGTGCATCTCGGAGTTTGTTTGACGCAGTGCCAGCTGCTCGGTTTGTTTAGAGAAACAATACGGGCGTCTTGGCTCCTCGCTAGAAGATGCCAGGGGAGCTGACACTTGCCAGCCAGCTTTCTCGTGTCACTCTTATTTTTTCCCCACTGAGGCCACACTCTGCAGGGAGCATTTGTAGAAGGAAACATGCTTTCATGAAAGCATCAAAGTGGTGATCAAACGTGCAGTATTCTCAGAAATATTTCAACATTTTGATACTATCAAAGTCTTCCACTTGATTTATGGCTTTCAGCTTTATAGTCATGCTGCTGTTTTTTTCTTTTCTTCTTTTTTGCAGGCCTCTAAAATATGAGAGTTTTATACACATTATTTCACTCTTTGATGCCAAACATTTTAAGAGGTTCTGAAGAATAAGTTTCTTTGAATTTTGACTGCGATGACAAATAAAAGACATTATCAGGTTTACATGAAGACTGTATTAAGTGCTGTGATAACAGAACTATCAGGAGCTTGATCTATAAACCCTGTCTTCACTGCAACAGCTATGCAAAGTGTTAGAAGAATTATTCTTCAGATTAATATAGAAGAGATAATTCGGCTCTATTAAAATTTTACTTTTCCAGATACTTCCTGAGTGATGCATGCTGCACAATAACAGAAATGAAAGGCATCAGAGGGGCAATGCATCTCCTGTGTGCTCACATAAGACTACAATAATCATTTGAAGATAATAGCAAGCGTGGTAATAGTGAGACCAATGATGCAGATATCCAGGAAATGTGTTTAGTGATGTTATTTTACGACGTCTTAGTGACATCATGACTTTACTCATACCAGATAATGACAAATGATTAGCTGACCAATAGAAGCTTTGGATCACTTCTCTAGCCCGAGTGGTTGTGGAAATACCCTGTAAAATGTGTTTTTTGGATTATATTTTGGACAAACTTGACCTTGACCTTTGAACAATCTGCTGTAAAAGTAAATCATCTGGAGACAATTGGCCAAGGAATATTCCTACCAAGTTTGATTGAAAACTGCTGAGCTGTTTCCAAGATATTTTGTACGCAGTCACACATGAGTGATTAAACTAAACTCAAAAAAAATGACTCATTGGATGAACTCAGTTAAATTTTGTGCACAATTTCCATCTAATAAATATATGTGTCCCAAGTCACAGGGCCAATGCATACCCTGTGCGTGCAAATAATGTGTCTTTTGGACTAGTGTTGTCATTCATGATGCTTTAGTGACATCATCATGAGGTCACTTATGTAATGATTAGCTGATCAAAATAAGCTTTGGATCACCTCTGCAGCCCTATTGGTTGTGGAGGTATTCTGGAAAATGTTTCTTGGACAATTTTGACATCATTTCATGATGTCTTTGTGATGTTATCAGAATGTCACTCATGCCACTTGATTACAAAGGATTTACTGATTGAATATAAGCTTTACATCTTCTCTCTAGCCCCGGTGGTTGCAGACATATCCTGTAAAATGTGTTTTTGGACTATATTTTTAACAGCCTTTGAGGCTGACGTTTGACTGATCGGGTCCAAAAGTTAATCATCTGGAGGCACTCACCCAAGTAATATTCCTACCAGTTTAGTGAAAATCTGCTCACCTGTTTCTGAGTTATTTTGTACAAAATCATATCCACATGATAGACAATATCCTGCGCTCCTGCTGGCATGCAAGATAACGAACAGAAATATGAACAACTGCAGTGTTAAAATCTCAGTCTCATGTATCGCAGAGTTCAATTTAATTTCTAAAGCATTATCTTAATACTCTTGGTGTTAAATATTGCACAGTGTTGGGGTTGTTTCTCAGATTTGATCATATCAGTGTTGGTTCAACTTTGCAAGTGAAGATTATCACTGAAGGATTCAGTCCTGGAGATGCTACGAGTCTTCAGTGGTGGTATTATAATAGTGATGTTCACAACCAGTGAAGGATTCAAACTCCATCTAAGGCCTTTTTGTGTAGATTTCAATAAACAATACCCAAACAATTACACTTTTAAATTTGCAAAGTGTAAAATAACTATAATGTTGAAAGTATACTTTTGTTCATCATAAAGTAACACTTCACCAGTGAGGCATTGCTAGTGATGCCTGCGAAAAACAACACTGCAAGTTAAAGTTAAAAATTAAGGAGCTGATATTTTAACACTATCAAAAGTTTAACTTTAACTTGGAACCAGTGAAAATTATACAAACTAAGGAATCAAGTTAATTTTAACACTGTGAGTTGAATTAACTGTAGAACATAGAATTAGCAACAATTCTTTCTTCAGATTGTTGCCTTAATTTTTTTTAAGCATTCATATTTTTAGATATTTAAAGACTCCTGTAGCAGCACGGTGGCTTAGTTTTTAGTGCTGTTGCCTCACAGTGAGAAGGTCCCTAGTTTGCTTCCGACCTGGTCCTTTCTGTGTGGAGTTTGCATGTTCTCCCCGTGTTTCCATGGGTTCCCTCCGGGTACTGCGGCTTCTTCCCACTTCTAAAGACATGCAGGTTAGGTGAATTGGTGATTCTAAATTGACCATAGGTGTGAATATGTTTGTCTGTCTACATGTGGCCCTGTGATAGACTGGTGGCCTGTCCAGGGTGTACCTTGACTCTTGCCCAGTGACTGCTGGGATAGGCTCCAGCCCCCTGTGACCCTTAATTGGAATAAGCGGCTTTAGTAAATGAATGAAAAACTCCTGTATTATCTTTACTTATTTCAGCTAAATGGCAAAACAATGTTCCCCACTTAGCGATCTATTGTCCTGTACGTGACTGACTCATTGTTAGAATTCTGCTTTCAGCCTGTTTTCTATACTTAAGAAATCATCTCTAAATCAATCATCTGTTCCCAGTGATGTGTACCAACAGCTGACAGGTGATCTTGAGTAAATCTGTTGTTGTTTCTGCAAAGATGTATTGCTGCCTACATTTTCAAACCATTTATCACATCGCTTTCAGCACCATAAAACAAATTTTATTTATCTCCACGGTGTTGGAATGGCAAGCAGCTTTAGTAGAATTTTTATTTTTATTCATTCATTTATTTATTTATTTATTACATTTGAAATAAAACCAAAATTACCCCTTGGCCACATATACTGAAGGAAGTGAATTGTTGGACCAACCTAATACAAGTGCTTCAGTTGGTAACATTCAAATGAATTAGGTTTATCCAAATTAATTTAAGTAATATTTATGCCAAGTTGTTAACTTAATTTGGACAAAATTTATTCATTTGAGTGTTCCCAACTGAAGCAATTTTATTAGGTGTACTGTATGTCTAAGAACAAGCTACATCAGTGGGCTAATAGAACTACAATCTATTGATCTACTGATCCACACTCCAGGTCAGAAGGTGGCGGTGCCACATCAAACAGCTGATTTGGATTAACTGTGATTTACAACCCAAACCCATAGTTGGTGAATGACACTCTAAATTCTTGTCTATAGTTTCCACATAAATTTTTATTTTTTTTATACCCATTCTCCAATCATGATAGACGGAATAGGAAAGATCTCTAAAATCTTGTAATTTCTGTGTCTTTCCAGCCAACAACCCATTTATTTTTCATCCTCATTGTGTTTGTTTTTATTAATCACATAAAACCTGCATTCTGTTATTACATACAGTTTGTATCCAAGACCTGAAAGCCAATTTTAAATTAATTATTCTTTTTTAAACTTAAAAATACAGTCATGAGCCAGCCATCGAAAGTTATACATAATTAAAGAATCACTATTTTTACATGGTTGAACAGAAATGCTACAGGGTCAAGGCAGTGTCCCAAGGCCAGCAGGGAAGTTGGACCAGGTGGGAAGGAATTAACGAGAGGCAATTGACATGGCCTGACCTGCGGAAGATTCCTCAATCCAGGCTCAGCTTCCTGATCAGAGCCACCTTACCTTGTCCATGAAACTTCCACCAGTGGTTTGGCAGCAAGGAGTCTTGCAAGCTGTGTAACACTGCCAATGGCAACCTCCAGCACATCCTGTCGTGATGCAGGTCAGTGATGTCCCAAGTGCGCTACAGATGGATGCACGACTAGGTACTGAGGAAGCTGGCAGAGGTCCAAGAGGCACGTAGGCAGGATGCCAACAGCAGGCCTACTGTTTCGGCCAAGCAGACTATCCAGTTTGCCAGGGCCAGAGAGAACAGGAACGCCCCTCCAGAGAGAGGCACGGCAAGACTCCTCTCACCCGGCAGGGAATGGCGCTTGAGAGCTGACATCGGGAGGCAACTCCAGTTCCCAAGAGAAATCGTGGCAACATCGCTCCGGCCTGACATCGTGATGTGGGCTGCGGTCAGCAAGGCTGTCCTGTTGGTGGAGCTCATGGTGCCATGGGGAGAGGGGCTGGAGGCAGCCCATGAGCGGAAGCGGGAGAACTACACAGATCTGGTGGCTGAGAGCAGGGAAGCTGGTTGGAGAGTAGTAATATGCCCAGTGGAGGTGGGATGCCAGGGGTTTGTCGGATCCTCAACATCACGTCTGCGACATGACATGGGGTGGCAGGAGTGGAGTTTCAAAAGGTTATGAAGGAACTGGTTGAAGAGGCTGAGAAAGGCAACTTCTGTTTGTGGCAGAGGAGGAGGCTTGGAAGGTAGAGGCCTGGCAATGCCTAGGGCAGCAGCAGGGTGTGGCAGGGAGAAATCCCTTTTTAGTTGAAAGGATTCAATGATCTGCAGAAAATAATAATTTTGACAATCAATTATCCCTTTAATTAAATTACCAATGAGAAATACAATGCTTTATTCTTAAAAATGAAGATTTAGCTTCTTTTATCAATGTTATATCCGAACAAATTAAATCATTTTAAAGCCTCACATTGGGCTTGAACTCACAGCCTTCTGGTTAAGAAAAAGAACTGTTCTCATATCACCAAAACTGAAAACTCACAGCCTTGCATTATAATTATAATAGTAAAATTATAATAGTTATAATGACACATTCAGAGAGTTAAATTACACTTGTTGAGTTGAATCAACACTGCTATGATCAACTCAGAGAAACACCTCCAATACATGCCGATGCTTTATTTGTTAAAATCAATTCTGGAACATGGTGGCACGGTGGCTTAGTGGTTAGCACGGTTGCCTCACAGCTAGAAGGTCCCAGGTTCGCTTCCGACCTGGTCCTTTCTGTGTGGAGTTTGCATGTTCTCCCTGTGTTTGCGTGGGTTCTCTCCGGGTGCTCCGGCTTCCTCCCACTTCCAAAGACATGCAGGTTAGGTGAATTGGTGACTTTAAGATTGAATGTGTTTGTCTGTCTATATGTGGCCCTGTGATGGACTGGTCCAGGGTGTATCCTGCCTCTCGCCCAATGACCGCTGGGATAGGCTCCAGAACCCCCTGTGACCCTTGATTGGAGTAAGTGGGTATAGAAAATGAATGAATGAACTATAGAATATTTGACTGAGATTTTAACACTTATGACGACATTTTATGGAGAGAGATGTGGAGAGACATTTTGTTGCTTTATGCTTTATGATGTCACAAAGATCTGATGGATGATAAAATTGGGCAAAACATACAAACAAAAAAATGTGTCACAAAAATATGATGTATTCATTATAAAACTAAAATTTTCTGTCCTTATGTAATAATGTGTTGAGCTTTAACAAATAAAATGATGTTTGTTGATGAATGTCCCAATGCCTCTGTAAACATATTGCACGAGTTCACAATGTGGAATATTTGCATGGATGTTAATTAATCGGCTACAAAGGCAATAAGACATGATCATTGCTCTGAAATATTTTACCATTTCAGGCCTTTCTTTCATTTTCTTACCACCTATTCAAATTTCATCTGATGAAACTTGAAGCAAGGGCTGTAGTTGGCCGCTTGGGAGTCACAATGCAGAATCTGAAAAATGAGAAGCATGAATAAAGAAAATACACCCAAACCTTTCTCTCTTATCTGAAGTATATGTTTTGTTTACCAGCAACATCTGCTAAAATAACTTCCAGCCAGAAAGAAGTGTAAAGATGCAGCAAGTGTGACATAATTAGCTCCAGTGGAGACTTCAACCGCCACAGACGGACTCTCGAGTGAATAGCAAACGAAACGACTGTAACTGTAGTTAAACAACCTGATTGCGTTGTGATGATTTGTGGTTGTAGGAATAATGGACTGGAGGCTTTTGTATTTCAGCACTGCAGCCATGTTTTGCCTGCATTGAGGAGGTTATGCCTTTATTGCTGTTTGTCAGTAGGATGTCTCAGATGGACAGGTGTGGATTTCAACTAATTTTGTTAGAGAGGTCGTGATCATCATCAGCTTTTGGACTTGGCTGAGACATGATGTAGAATTCGCTGCCACACCTCTGAATGTGCCAAAGCATTGGCGAGGTCCACTACTCTCACTCCTGTGTCCCACGAGATGCTATCTGGGAAGGTAAGTTCTCTTCTCTTTGATGGCTTCCACAGGATGTGCTCAGGTATAAGTTCTTCCTTTTGGATAGAAAAGTGGCCCGTGAATTGGGCCCTACGCTGTGCAACAGACAGATAAACGTGGAAGATCTCTGTAAATCTGGTGCTACTTCCATGAGATGTTCTGGACTCTCCTGAAGAGATTTGTGTAGCATCCATCAAGCTGTTTTGTCTCCTTTGCTTTTAATGCCTTTTAAGCTTACAGAATTGGTTGAATTACTGCTTTAAAGAGGATAACTGGAGAGCTCAGTCTTGGGCCAAGGACAAAAAAACATAAAATTTTCATGCAGATCTGGATCAAGATGCCGACTCTGCCTTTGGTCTTTGATCATGATCCTGCATTTAAAAAAACAACTTTGATCACTGATGGACGATTGCTTAGATGCTGTAATGAGAATCATGGGTCAGTGATCAGTATCAAAGATCAATGTTCAGGTTCAAAGGTCAATGATTAAGATCAAAGATCAGGATCTAATTTCAGTCATCTTGATCAGAGATCAGTGATTAGGATCAAAGGTCGGGATCAAAAACAAGTGACCGGGATCACAGTTAAGGATCAAAGATGAGTGAAACAGATCATGATCAGGATCATGGATTGGCAGTCAGAAGCAAAGGTGAGTGATTAGGATTAAGGTAACGATCATGATCAAAGGCAAGATGCTATCATCGTCTAGCCATAGGTGTACTTTGATTCAGATGTATAAAATAATCCAGATCTGGTGAACAAAATGTATTTACAGACGGGGTGGCCATTACAGTTGACTAAGATTCAGAATTTGATTTGGGGCTAACATTAAAGAGGACTTTGTAGCCTTGGTGGAAGTATGGTTCTAGGTTTCCTCTGGTTTCCTGGATGAGAACAGGTAGGTACTGGTTTGTCGTATGTTGGATTAACATTGATGAATCAGAAACATCAGACTACAAAAGAGAAACAATGTTGGAGAAATCAAAAGTATTTACTGATGCCACTGAGTACACATGGTAAGAGCCGCCATGCTGGATGATAAGCAAAGCAAGTTTCCAGTGGTCTGAGTGATCGTTTTTCTACAGCTGGTACATCATTTTGAGGTGATTTAAAGCCATCAGTTTCATTGATTCCTTAGATAAAGAGTGCAAAGACCGTTAATTGGAGAAAATTAACATTGTGAAGATTTTAATCCATATCAGGTTGTGGCTGTGAAGAAATAGTCTGACAATATCGATCAACCCAATGGCATTACATACCCCAGTATCATCAATTACCTAGACTTTTCTCAGATCACATTCACAACAGAAGATCTGGAAAAGTACAAAGAAATGGAAGGATATCATTTTTAAAAAATGGTTGGGGTCAACGGCTGTGTTATACTTCAAAATGAGCACAAAGTTGCAGAGGCACGTAACAAGCTACATATAATTTTTATTCAATTGTTTAGACATCTTGTTAATTTGCTGGATGCTCACTATGTTGCTGGGCATTGTAGCTGGCCTACAGACACGTGTACTGTGAGTGCTATATGGAGATTCATCAGGGATGTGTTCTGGTCCCTACTCTCTTCAATGTTTCTATGGACTGGGTGATGATTAATGTCATGAGGCCCAGAGACTTGGGTGCCTTTGTCCGTGAGGAAAGGTTCACTGATGTTGACTTTGCAGATCATGCTGTCATCTTTGTGGAATCAGTGGATGACATGGTTGTAGTATCTGGCAATCTGATCGAGGAGTTGGAGTGTCTGCATTTGTGACTCTCCTTAATCAAGACCAAGATCCAGGCTTTCAATGACTTCTTGGACTCAGGCATCAGTATGTATATAGGTAGCTAGCTTGCAGAATGTAGCATATATGACACAGCTAGATGCAGTACCCGGCGTTGAGCGAGTAATTGAGACAAAAGGAGAATGGAATCTGCAAATCAGTATTACCGCATTTGAATATTTCATGCCTTTATTACAACAGCTGCAATGCAATTGATTCTTTAGGTGTTAGAAGATTAATGTTTATCTTAATGGCTCAGGATAAACAATGTTTTTAGATTTTCTCTATTTTTATAATTAATTTTTTTAATTGAAGTGTTTTCCTCTGTAACGAGTGTAATAATGCAGCATCTTGAGATATCCAACCCAAATATTTGAATGAAAAAGTAGGTTAATGGAGGATTTCTTTGCAGGGATTTGTTACTGTTTACTGGCTGACTGAGTGCAAATAAGACTGGATATCTGGCTCTGGACAGTTGCAGTTTGGAGACTTGCAGTCCAGGAGCTGTGACTGGGGTGTGGAGTTACTGTAAGCATGATAAATTCATACAGTAAAAGAATAATAACCACCCAAAGTAGAATAATCCCAGCACATATGTGACAAATATCCACGCCTGCGCAAACCAGTGTTATGGAGGGAAACCAGAGGAGACAATGCGCATGCATAGCTTAACTCACTGACAAATATGATACCTTGTGGTTAAAGCCCCTATCACACTGAGCTGTGACTGGTGGAGAATGGTCGCGACCTGATGGAGCTGCGACATCACGGGGAAAAATGCGGATTTTGGCCGAGTCGCACCTTGCACTCACACTGACGTGGAAGAGCGAAACGATAGCGGATGGCCCGTGCACGACGCTTGACACGCATGCGGCATTCGCTCGTCATGTGTGGGAGCACGCAGCGATATTCGTCCCAAAAATGCGCCTGGATGTCGAGCGAGTGCCAGGCGGAATTCACTGGATGCCGGCCGCCATTTGCAGGAGTGTGGAGCGACATTCGTGCGCCACGAATGAACACATGGACGACTAAATGAACGGATGAATGACACTGGGAACGTTGCCAGGCACTTGCATGAGTGTCATGCAACACTCGGACAATATTTATACGTGACAATTGAGACATCGCGACGAGAGAATTCCACTTCTGGACGGGACAAATCAATCTTAACTGTGCATTTTAATTA
>OMMV01100612.1:9214-21220 GCA_900302635.1 Chatrabus melanurus
CGAGCACGGCTGGGGCGACTTCTACACACAGGAAGCAGGGCAGGGAGATAATTGGCCGCGCAGCCGCCAATAAAACGAGCAATGGCTGTTTGAGTCAATAGTAGACAGGAAGAGGAGCAGAATGAATGCGGAGTGTTGTTTCAGTCAGCAAAATATGTTGAGATACTTTAGCATGTTGTTTGAAATATTCTGCAGACAGAACATTTTGACACTTTGTCTGTGTGTCTGTCTGTTGGATCAGGTCAAAAAATCCCCCAGAGGTACACGATTTTGACTGCCAGAATCTTACAAAACAGCCTGTTGTCATGGAAAGAAACACATGAGGATACAAGTTTGGCATTTGTCCTCATCCTTGTGATCCAGTTTTTATTTTTGCCGATGTCCATGAGACATCGGCAAAAATAAAGGCTTCCTTCCACAGACATCCGTCTGTGGAGGGATGCCTGAATAAAGTTCAATACTGGCCTGCCGCCAGCTGACTGGCTCCAGCACACAGCTGACCGATCTGCACAACGCTGGTGCAGCTGTCAAAATGTTGGAATAGAAAAATTACAAGTGCTGGCGACAGGCTCTCTAATGAAGTATAAAACAGCCTTAAAGGTCTCTGTGCTTGTTGTCTCAAGAACACGTGAAACCTCAGCTACAGTTTGCCAGAAATCACATGGGAGATTTTAACCTAGATTTCTGTTGTCTTCTTTTTAAACAAAGCCCATCTCTGTTCCACGAAGCTGTGCTTGTTGAAGCAAAAGGCAAAAGCTGCTCTGTGTGGAGTTTCACCAATTACAGCCGCTGATGCTTTTAACTCCTTCAATGTTGTCATTGGTATTTTGGTGGCTTCCCTCACCAGTCTCCTTCTTGTATGGTCATCCTGATTTTGAGGATGTCTGACTGTACGCAGATTTGCCGTACAGGTAGCTCAGTGAGATAGGGGTTGGGCCTCTGGGTCCTCAGGACCTGGGTCTGATTCCTGGTCATGCTACCTGTCTGTGTCCTGGACAAGACACTTCATCTGCATTGTCCCAGTCCACCCAGCTGTAAATGGGTACTGGCTTTGGCGGTGGAAGTAACCTGGGATGGACTGTGCAGGAGGAGTCATAGACTCTCACTGGACACTTGCCTCCACTGTGTCCAGTGAGAAACCTTTCCAAGTTTCACTCTCCCTGGAACTTGGAAAAGGTTCTTGGGGGGGCACATATTTATGCAATCCATTATTTCTAGTTTCACATTTGTATTTAATTTATATTATGCTGTAGAAAATTACATTCACATTGAGTTTATAGGGCATATTTTTAAAAACATTGTTTTTTAAAAAAAAATTTCAATTGATGTCATAAAACAATAATAAAAAAAAACCATGTAAATCCCTGAAGGGTGAATAGTTTTGCAAAGTACTGTAATTACCGTTTTGACCTGTCCTGGCCTTTGAGGCTTTGCTGTGCAGAATGCATGTTCTCCATGTGTCCACATGGCTTTACACGCACAGTATAAACACATACATGATGGTGTAGATTTATTTATTGGTAATTAATTTGCCCATAGAACTCATGCTTCGTTCTCCTAAACCTTCAACTTGCTGTATTATGTGGACCAAGAGTGTGTAGAATATTCTACATGACAAGTCTGGCTGATATTTATTCATCACTTAAAATTTAAAGCTGTAATACAGTAGAATTTTTTAATAAAAGTGAAATATATGGCTAGGATTTGCAGTATGAACTGTCGCTTACATCAGAGTGTATTTAGTATGGTTGCATTCATGTAACTAATAGACTGAGTCTTCTTTTTCAATATTTATCATTAATAACAAATTAAGGCAATTTTATTGTATGGGGGTCATTAGTGCCCAAATTTGGTTTGATTGACGCCTGTCAAACATCGAGCCCTCTCCATCCAAGCACACACATACAGAGTTCTATTGAGGTCTTTAAGAAAAGACTCAAGACTCGTGTTCTCGACTGCCTATATTCAGTTAATGTGTGTAATTGGGTGTTATGTTGTTTTAATTTTATGCATATATTTCAGTCAGACCGAAAAATCACGCATGGACCTTAATCCCTAAGTTGCTCCCGGCGTGCAGTTGAGCGCCTTGCATGGCAGCACGCTGACATCGGGGTGTGTATGAATGGGTGAATGTGAGCCATCATTGTAAAGCGCTTCGGATAAAAGCGCTGCATAAATGCAGTCCATTTATTTATTGTTCTTTTATTGACTTTATGCTGTGCAGCACTTTGTATTTATGTTATGAGTACTATACAAATAAAATTATTATTACAGAGGAAAATAAGATGAGTTTCAGAACGGAGTTATTCCATCTTTTACGACTTCCCCTTTTCCCCCTGAAGCCTTTAGGCCTGTGTGTGTCTGTGTGTGTGTGTGTGTGTGTGCACGTTACAAAGTTTTGCAGCGACAACCACGCCCCTGTGAGAGCGCAGACGTCACACATTCCACACACACACATACACACTCGAGCGTCTCTAAGCAACACATGCATTCAAGCTTACTGTAATGACTCTGCCAGTAAGACGCATGACCACGACACGTCGTCTGTCTCCGTATGGGCTGTTGTTTTGTTTATGGACCTCAGTTTCTATGTTGTCTTCACGGGGGTTTTGAACTTTGCATAAGTGCTGATGTTCAGTGAGTTTAACTTTTTGATCGTTATCACGCAGAGATTACAGCGAGTGAACTTCTTTATGAAAGTGTCGTGTCATGCTTTGTGTCTCTTTCTTGTTCCCAAGCTGTTTGCTTGCGTTACTTTCTTTCGCTACGCTTCATGTGTGCCTGTGGGTACGTGTATTACTGCACGCAGGCTGTCTCAGGTTTTGATAAATATTAAATTCAATAAATTCTGATAAAATAGATATTTTTGATAAATGTTTATTTTGACAACTAGAAGGGCACTCAGTAGAGTGAATACCTC
Organism: Chatrabus melanurus; assembly: GCA_900302635.1. Classification (NCBI taxonomy): domain Eukaryota; kingdom Metazoa; phylum Chordata; class Actinopteri; order Batrachoidiformes; family Batrachoididae; genus Chatrabus; species Chatrabus melanurus. The sequence goes on from OMMV01100612.1 coordinate 12,135, forward strand.
TGCCAATGTGCAGCAGGCTCTTTAACCATCAGGTCAGGCTGCAAATTTTTTTCCCCTCCGAACAGCATGTGAGTGAGCATTCTTTCATGGCGCCTGAGAAAACCTCATATTTTACAAGCTCTCGCTCTGTCTCTGAAACAGGTCACATTATATGTGTAAAATACACAATGAAAGTGAATTGAAAACTATTAAACAATGTACGAGTAAACACTCATGGAAAATAAAACCCTTGCCTTTGTGCTGCACTGCTTCACCTCAGGGAGCTTTGGTGTCCGCTGTGCAAAGGTATAGCTAATCCATTAACTTGCAGAAATCCTTTCACTTGTCTGTTTTGTCAATACCACAGTGATGGGCATTTGGTGCTCTCTGGTTTAAAGGGAAGGCCTCGTGTTCCAGAGTACAGTACGCCCATGCCTAATGAACACTGAAAATCCAACCCTGTTGCACCCAGCGCCGGCTATGCACCAGTATTTCCTGCAGCTTAAATAGCAAAGTGCACTTGGACACACCCCAAATGGTCTTTTCCCCTCTCCTCAACTCGTTTTTGCATCCATCATCAAAATAGGGCCCCAAGTCTCACAACTATACAGTGAGACTGGAAGCACCAGGACTTGGACCTTTGTCCCCCTGCAAAGATATCAGCATCGCCAAACTCATCTGTCTAGGGACCTCATGACTTCATAAACTCTTCCCAGGCATTTCTCGATCTCAAAGGTTCAAAGTCTCAGAGACATAAATGTCACTGCCGAGATAAGTGATAAGCGAATCATTCAACAAGTTTGACACTTTCACCAAAAACAGATGCAATTCTGTCAGACAACTCATGTTTAAGCATATTTATTGCAGCAGCAGAACATAGTTAGAGTTTGGCATCTAGGCTCTGACCTCATCAATCCCAACTACATTTTGGTAGTGGTTGGACATTTTTATCTCCATTAGATATCTTACAACAGCGTCTTGCATACCGGCACCTGACATTTTTACATTTTGATCCACTGGATCCAGAAGACTTTCCGGATCTGGATAGAACTTTACCTGCTTATAGCTATTACCATCTTACATAAGCATAACAAGATTCATCCTGATCTGTTGAGATGTCACTGAGATGTACACATCTGAACATGTTAAATGGGATTTCCAATATTAAATTTAGATTGCCACCAAATCCTTTATCCAGATGAGATCCAGATGAAACTTGTCAATGAAACTGATAGTCGAAACTGATAGTTGAGGGTCTGATCCTGCATATACATACCAAATTTCATTCAAATCTATTGGATTTTGACGGATATGATTTGACAATTATCAGAGATAAGGATTTTTTTGAATTTTTGATCATTCTTTTTACGTCATCAGTGCATAGATTCTTACCAAAATTTAATGGGAACATCCTTGGGTAATCACCTACCCATCATAAAAAAAAGCATGTTGATCTCTCAAAAACTGTAGACAGGAAAGTGTTCACAGACAAATAAACAAACCAACAAACAAACCCACGCCGAAGAAAACATAACCTCCTTTGCTGAGGTAATTACGTGGGGTGAGGCATGTCAGTGTACATGGTGCAAAGCATCTCGAGTTGCTTGCCTGAACTAGCTCACAGGCTCGCCTCATTTCTGATGGCTGAGTCCAGGAAGTCATTGAAAACTTGGATCTTAGTCTTGACAATTGCAAATCCAGACACTCTGACTCCTCACTTAGCTTCTCAGGGGCTGTAGTCATGTCATCCATTTACCATATGTATGATTTTTTAAATCTGACATATACTATTTGATATGAAATTTATATAATTGCCAAAAAAAAGCCCAATTTTCAAATGTTGCCAAAAGAGGAAATAAATTCATACCTCCATCCCTGGTTTCAGATCTTGAATTAAATTTAATGGGTTCTTTCTTTGCTCATGATGGACTGGCGTCCCATCCAGAGACAGGCATGGACTCTCATCCACTTCATGCTACGGGTATCTGTGGATAAGCACTGGCACCAATGAGCCTCGGGACCTGTATAGGACTTACTTACGTTTTTCATGGCTCCACCAATTTTCAAGAAAATCCGTTTAGCTTTTTGAGAAATCCGAGTGACAAACAAACCAGCCAACTAGCAGACGTTGCAAAAACATAACCTCTGTGGTGGAGGTAATTAATCAGTAAATAATTTATTTTATCAAATGTTGGAATATAGTAAATGACGCAATCACAGTTTCTCAAAGGCCAAGGAGACATCTTCAAACTATTGCTTTGACCAAATAACAATCCAGCCAAAGATGTTGAGTTGATTTTTGGCAACCACTAAGAAAAAAATCTTTTTCTCAAACTTTGCCAGTTTATTTACAGTGTGAGACAGTTTGCTGTTGGTTTAGAGTTGTTGAAATCCCGTTCAAAAACAGCTAATATGGTCAGAACCAATTGCAATATTCTTCAAAAAGGTCTTAAAGGCACTTTAAGGCACTCTGTCTTTTGTGTAGAACAATTTCAAGCGACCTTTTCTCTACTTAAGGCAATTATGCCATCTTAAGACATTTATTTAGATTCATTAAATTAGTGAAAATGTATGATAACAAGCTGTGCTTGGGGCTCTTTAAACCATTCTATTGTTCAAAACCAGTCAAAACCAGTTTCTCAAATGAAGCAAAAAAAAAAAAAGAAAAAAAGAGAAGTTTGAACAGTCAGTTTTTGTGTTGATAAATGCCTTGCACAGTTGAGTATCGCTGATTAATTCCTGTAGTGTTACTAATCATTTCAACCTTCACAAAAAGTTGCGGTTTCATTTTTGTGGTCAGAATCCCAATGTGTGCACGCAACCCTTTAGTTTAATCTCACAGAAATTACAATTAGCATAGTCACACATGGTCCTCAGCAGCAGTTCTATAAATGACTGAGCTCAACTCAAATAAGGCCTTTTTCACATAAAACACTCATTTCTGCTTGGGTGAAATTTGCTCTGTATAAACCTGTGATGAAAATTTATACTTAACAAATCTATAAATGCAACACTTTCATCTTTGCTCTGTTTTCCATTAGTTGAAGTAAAAGATCGAAGACGACTTCTGTAGACACAAAAGATTTATTTTCCCCTGGAATTTTGTTCATACCTTTGCTCAAATCGAGATAATCCATCCACGTTAATCAGCACATTGATATGGTGTGCCATATCAGTGTGCTGATTAAACAGCATGATTATTGCACAGATGTGCCTTGGACTGGTCACAATAAAATCTCACTCTAAAATGCATGCTTGAAAAATGGGAATGAAAATAAGTGTTGCATTTATATTATTCTTTAGTATATATATATATATATATGTGTGTACACCAATTTCATTCTATTTAATGCATGGAAAAGTATGCTCAATGAAACCTTTCTTTTTCTTCTTATATATTATCTTTCCTTTCTGTACAGTTTCTAATACAGCTAATTGTACATATAGCGGTGGTTGATTTTATAGGCTTGTGTATAAAAATGTACATTGAGCCATTGGCTTCTTCAGTCAGTGTGAAGTATGAAATGTGCGGCTTATGTAATTTTGTGGAGTCATTTCCCCTTCAGGTAAAATGTCACAGCAATATGTGTCCCATTCTGTTGTTTTAAAGGTCAAAGTACAGACCGTACGTATCGTTCTGTACGATCACACACAGTAAGTAGTGTAAAAAAAAAGTCTTAAGCAACCTGCGTTTCCATACAAAAGTGCTTTCTCATGTTATTTCTTCATTAGTGTGTCAGAACAAAATGAAACCCCCATAATATTAAAAAAACTCAAACTGAAAATAAGAACATAGGCGTCTGCAGCTTATAATTGATAAGTTATTGAATGAAGCAGTAAAAAATAGAGTAGGAATGTGCCTGAAACTTTTGCACAGTACCTTATGTGTAGGTGTGAACTGTCTGCAAGTGTGTCAGCCGGTTACACCGGACATTTGGCTGAGTGAGCATGTTAAACGGTGAGTCAGAGAGTAAGCGACTCTAATCTGGGCCACAAGATCTGGGAGAGTTAAAAAAAAAAAAAAAATCTTCAGGGTTGTTGTCATGTCAGGTCCAGCTATGCAACAAGTAGCGTGAAAAGCCTTTTGAAAACCGTTTTGGTGAGAGATTATCTACTGATTCTGGCTGATCTATTCTTATTTAATCAAACGTGTTGACCAAGAATACATTTTTATTTGGATTGCTGTTAACAGGAACAGCGTTCATGAATAGCTGCAGGGAGCGCGAGGAAAGATACACACACAAAGTTGTTTACACACCTAGAATTTCCCAGCGTACAAAGGTCTAAAATTCTACAACTGCCACAATGCAGTGTACCGCCATCTCATGCTGGAGGTGGAGGTAATGCTTTCAGTCCTGCTGTTAAGGGTGGAAACACTCTGATGTGATCTTTTAGAAGGTGATAGTTTTACACACACCAACAGTGACCTTCATGGCCACCAGGGCCCTACAATTAGAAACAAGGCTTCACAAGCAACCTGATAGATCTGTCTGTCTTTATTGTTATGGCCATTGGGCATTTTAAACGATGCCAACATGGTCCAAAATAGAAGGTGCGCTGGTTCTCATCTGTATCTATAAGAACTCAAAATTTCAGAGCTGAATATGCAGTAGTTTTTTTTATGGAGTTACTTATGGAAATGTTGCAGACTCACTCACTGACTCCATAAATTCTATAGTAGTAAGTCCTTATAGGCCCTGAGGCCCATCGGGTTGGTGCTTACCTTCGGTTTCCATGCAGGTTACTTGCTAGCCAAGGTCAAACCCCATTTTACAGCTGGGTAGACTGAGACAATGTAGCTTAAGTGTCTTGTTCAAGGACAAAGACAGGTAGCACAAGCGTGATTTGGACCCAGGTCTACGTATACATATTAGCAGGCCAGCTCCTTATCCACTGAGCTGCCTGCTCTACACCATTACACCATTAATTATATGCTTGCCCTGCAAATCACAAGGAATATTTACCATAATTTGGAGCAAGTCTTTGAAAATCCAAATCTTCTGAATTTTGTTGCTCCATCAATTTTCATATTTAAAATTAAAGCGTCTTTCTGGAATGACAAAATTGGTTGGTTTTTGCGAGGAACATTCCTGCAGATTGATTTGATTGTTGTGACGTTCTCTAGTTTGCATAGCAGTCAGAGTACCATGACCGAAGTTATGTCATAGGTGCTGGAGGTGAATAAGGTGGAGTTGCTGAGGTATGGTTACATGTGGTCATCATTCATGCTGCCTGTGTTGTCACATTCACTCTGTAACCTTAAATAGCAGAGACATTCACATGGAATTCTCATGCAACCTGTCCTTGTTAGTGGAGCAGATAACACGAACAATTGTTCATTTGATGACACCAACTTGAAAGTTGGACAAAATATTTATTTTACATTATATTTTAAGAAAAAACTGCTCGCCACTTGAAATTCCAATATGGCGGCCATTTCTCTTGAAAAAATGGCTGCCATATTGGAATTTTTGATGGCTAGCACTTTTTTTTTTGTTAAAAAAGGACATATATAGAACATTCATACCAAATGACAAGCTTGTATCATAAACTGAATGATTCTGGCCCCAAATCACATTTAGCTGCTCCATTATGTGACATTTAACCAACATTATACCCTACACAGTCTCTAGAGACTGTCAACCTTCTAGGTTATACTTCACTGTGCCATCGCTAGAGATGTTCTACCACCAAAGCTATACCCTACACAGTCTATAGAGACTGTCTACCTCCCACATTATACCCTATACAATTTCTAGGGACTATCTCTCTCCCATACTATACCCTACATAATCTCCATTTCCAATTTGCACTCTACATAATTACTATAGGCAGCATGGTGGCTTAGTGGTTAGCACTGTTGCCTCACAGCTAGAAGGTCCCAGGTTCGCTTCTGACCTGGTTGTTTCTGTGTGGAGTTTGCATGTTCTTCCCATGTTTGCATGGGTTCCCTCCGGGTGCTCCAGCTTCCTCCCACTTCCAAAAATATGCAGATTAGGTGAAGTGGTGACTCTACATTGACCGTAGGTGTGAATGTGTTTGTCTGTCTATATGTGGCCCTGCGATGGACTGGCAACCTGTCCAGGGTGTACCCCGCCTCTCGTCCAGTGACCACTGGGATAGGGTCCAGCACCCCCATGACACTTAATTGGACTAAGCGGGTATAGAAAATGAATGGATGAATAATCACTATAGATTGTCTACCTCCCAAATTATACCCTATACAATCTCTAAAGACTGTCTACTTCCCAAGTTATATCCTATGTAATCTCTAGACTTTCGATCTCTCAAATACCCTATAAAGTCTCTACAGACTGTTTCCCTCCCATGTTATCCCCTATGTAATCTTGAGAAACCATCTACTCCCCAAATTATACTCTATGTAGTCTCTAGAGACTGTCTAAATCCAACATTATGTCATACTCTCTAGAGACTGTCTCAATCGTCAAGGTAGGAGAATATCTAGAAGTTTAAAAATAAGCAAGTGATCTTGTTTGGTCTTCAAGAATTTTCGCCACTCATCCAACTGGCTTCTTAAATTTAATTCAAACTGGCGTGATAGCCAAAAGTTATGCCCTGTAGTCTCTACAGACTGTTCAACTCTGAAAGTTATTACTTGGTGAACTCACCCCAGTTTGTGGTAGGCTTAAAAATTTTTTTGGATAAGTGGTTAAAAGTCTTGAAGACTAAAGAAGAAATCTAATTGCTCTTGAATCTTTTTTTTTTTAGGTATAGCCTACCTGGATAACTTCTGCCTGCTCATCGAATTTTGAAAGCACTCACAGATCTCCTCAAAAATAAATCCTACAGGGAACTAGTAATTTCTTGGCACAAAAAGAGTGCACATACAGCACATACTGATCAACTTACTATCCAAAATCAACAAGGCCTTACCTGCCTTACCAATTACATTGGCCTATTTTTATTGTTGTGTTGGAAGATTGCCTCAGGATACGATAAATAGTTATTAAAGTATTAGCCCGTGCTGAATGAACATATGCACCACTCCAATAAGGGTCTCCTTATTAAACTGGTTTATGAAAAGTTTTTGTGCATTGATATGTGTATCCAGACACCGATCATTACACCTGAATCTCTTTGTTTCACAGATAATTCTTCTATTGCTCGCTTCTCAACATAGCCTTCCAACCTTTAAAGGTTCCAGAAGACACTGGGACATTGGTCTCATACGCATGTTCCATTGACTCACTACTACACGGAGCGTGAAGGCTCAAAATATTTGATGATTTCAGAGGTCTTTCTAAATCTTTCTTGCAGTATTTTGCCATGTCAGTCCTGACATTTCTACAGCTGTGCCAGTCCATGCCATTAAAAACCTGTCCAGAACCCAGCCGTGCAGTCTGTGAGCCAGACCGGGATATCTTAGCTCAGCTAGGACTTTCCAAATTGATCCACTTGACTTTGACTATGTCCTTATTTTCTTTTTGCTATGCTCTCTCAATCTTTCCCTCTCTTCTTCCTCTCTGGTATTTATGTGTTGGCAGTTGCCATAGAGACAAGACACACAAACACTGTGGCGGTAGACAGGAAGTGCTGTACAACCACAATGGCGTCACTGCGGCTGTGCACACGCTCTCCTTTCTCTCTCCGTCTGCCTCAGCCAGCGTGCATGCTATTATCCTTAGCAAGCTATACGGAGACCGCACCGCTCTCCTTCTCTCTCTCTCTCACTCTCTCTCTGATCGCCCTCATTGCTCTCATTATTATTAGCATTGCTTTTTCAGCTGTGCCTCTCTCACTTTTATACCACATTAGCTGCTTTAGTGTTTGGAAAATAACTGTCTGATTTGTGGTGTCTGGAATGCCTGCTGTTTGCTGACGTCTTGAAAATGTGTGACTCTTGCTGCCGCCATCACCGCAGTGTTTGATGCTCACTATCGAAACGCTACTACCTGCTTTCAATCCTTGCTCAGGAATTTTTTTTGTGCGCAGCCCGTGTGTGTAATTGTTCAACGAAACGCTGTTCAAAACAAAAACGGTGCCATAGGGCAGAATTGCAGGATTTGAGGGGGCGCTGTTGTGGACTTGAAAGATTACAACGGAGTGACTATTTAAGTGAGAAGACAAATCGGCGTGGGTAGTGGATTTTCACGTGTGTTGGGTTTCGTGCTTCTATGTACAGTGAGGAAACAGGTGAATGAGCCAGACAGAGAGTGATATAGTGATGCCAACAGCCACAGAGAGGATAACGGAATGTGTGTGGTCCTATTGCAGACGCTTACATCAGACTGGTATTAGTGTGCAGTCCACAACCCTCCTGTTCTCCTTCTGCCTTTTTTATGCATCCCAGCTCTAAATATACTCCTTTGAAAAAACCTTTTGAGAAGACACCGCCCTCTCCCAGTCCACATGCTAAAAATATCCAGCCAAGACCACCTTTGCCTCTCCCTCCTAACTTGTTTTCTCTCTGTCTTCACTCCTCTCCTTCAGCCAGCTGCTTCTTCTCTCACTTGTGCATTTCTAGCATTCAGCACTGATGTTGGTGATGTGACTCCTTTGTTTCCCACTACCCCTTTAACTCCCTTTTCTGCTTAGTGCACCCACCTCCTCTCCCTTCCTGGTAAAGGTGCTAACCTTCTAATCCTGGGGTTTTCAACCAGTGGTCCACGGCCCCCTGGTGGTCCGCGATGGCATTGCAGGTGGTCCGTGACATCGAGCCTAAAATTTAGTTTCACATTTTAAATCACGGGTGGGGTCATTAAAGCAGGGTTTGAAGATGTTCACAAAGTTTCATCAGAGCAGAGAAGTGAAGATTAAGAGTGAGACGTGATCTCGATTTACACCTCTATGCGATCTCACTTCTAAATGACAACGGTTCTTAAGAATTTTACTAAGCCCGTATCTCACTGGGCTTGCGAGTGAAACTAACGGCCATTCATGTCAATTTAGTCTGAAATTATTCTAAGCAGTCGGAATCAGTGTCCCCATTCGGTTGTTGCTTCAAGTGGATGCGGCAGAGAGAGGAAAAGAGAAAAGAAACGTACGCGCATACACACAGCGAGGAACGCTATTCAGACTGCCACACACTTAATTTTATATTATTTACTGGATTGTCACAACATGTGTAACTTTGTGACTGCTAATAA
>OMMV01100613.1:0-11162 GCA_900302635.1 Chatrabus melanurus
CCACAGCAACGCTGTCGTTTTCACGCTGAAGGTCAGATTGTGTCGATAGCTGTTAGGTCAGATGTTTGAATTCAGCTGCACTTCCAGCACAACTCCAAGGTCTGTTTTTTTTTTTTTTTTTAACATAACTACATGTATGTACACTTGGTTCTTCACGCACAAAGACTCTGCTTCAATGCTGTGCCCTTCAGTAGCATTGTAGGCCAAAGCCACGCCCAAACTCAACCAGAAGTACAAGAAAAAAAACCCAAACTCCACTTCTCTTTCACCAACCCTTCCAGTTGTTCATCAAAGGAGTTAAGGCGCAGTCACACCTTGGCGTTTGGGCAAACGTATTTGCACACATCAGTGATCGGTAGCCTCTGCTGGCCTTCAGCGGCATTTCGTGGTGTTTGCTGATGAACGGCAACCACGTACAACATTTTCAACTTGTTGAAAATTTTTCGCCGTATGCTGACATAGGAGACCGTTACAGACCGTTGCTACGTGCGCATTACGTGCAGTAGCCCTAGCTAGCCTGCAATTCTGGTGCAAACAGCCTCCAAAAGCTTGAGTTACTGGTGTGATCGTGTTCGCTGGCTAACATGTGGCTGTTGGTTCGCCTACCTGCTCAGAGTCACTGGACAGTGGTGTGTCGAACTCTCCCGAGCGTTTCCACGTTGGCAACAGTCCTGCTTGTTATAATGGAGCGCTGGATAACATCTGCCTCTGCTACAAACATGTTGTAAAAGCCTGTGATGCGTTTGAGGTCCGCTACCAAACTCCGGGAATGTGATTTTCGCCGACGTGTGGCCACTTTTCTCTCCTTTTCTCTCGCTTTCACCTCGTTCACCAGTTCCTGGCCCAAACGTCATAGTGTGACTGAAACTTGCCACGCCCCTCTTTAAAGTGACGGGCTTCGCTGTCTTTCACGCACACTGTGTGGGTGATTGGAACACAGATCAGACTGACTCACAGTTAGCTGGAATCCAGAATGGACGTGTCACAAGTTTATCTTACAGCAGAGGAGACTTTCAGGAACCCTGCCCACAAACAGATTTAGTGCCGTTTTACCCCTTTAACCTTACAGTTCTGATATTTCCCTGAGCTCCCGGTCCAGGACTGATGATGGCAAAGTCCAAGTAAGACCAGCCCTTTAAGCGGAGAAATCTCATATCTTCATCTCACCTCAGTCAGCAGTAGCATCGTTTTATAATTTCCCCATCTGCCCCGTTCCAAACACTCTGATGTGCGTGACGAGTGGGGATAACTTGTGACGAGTACCTAATGAAAGATCAGAGGGATTTGGTATCAATTGAGGGGCAACCTGCACACAGACATTCCTAAATCCACCCGCAAGGTCCTCGTTGTGCTCAGTTCCAGCCTCTGCCGCTCTCCAGTCTCACACCTGAGCCATCACGGTCAAATAGGAAGAGAGAAACTGAGAGGGGGGGGAGAGGAAACCACATAAACGAAAGAGAGTCACATTTTAGCAACTTGACTCCTTTTTGGATTATCGAAAAGAGGGAGATGATGAATTGCAGGCCTTCTCAAGTGATAAACGTCAACATTATAAAATAAATCTAGCGGGAAGAAGGAAAATGGATCTTCTGCCTTCAATATCAGCGACGGTGTGGCAGATTGGCTCACGCACATACGCGCATGTGCACACTGCAGATGTATTCATGGAGGATTAAGTGCTTGCAGATTCGTGGTTTTTTTCTGTCTTGACGATAAAATAAAAGTGGGATCACATTAAGTGTGAAAATGTCAAACTTAGTACCTGTGCATTTTCTGGAATACAGCTTTGTTACTGTCCATAATCCTTTCATTACTGACTGGAAGGAGGACTGGATCAGGAAAAAAAGTATTGTAAGGAAAAAAAAGCTTTGCTCCTGGATGACTGACTGTACGCACTGAATCACTGAAGGTTATGTATCTTGGCATTTTATTGATCAAATGTTGGAGGCAGGCAGTGGGGCAGATGCCAAGGACATGACAGCCAAGTCTTCCATGTCCACACCTCTTGTTCTCCTCCTCCATTGCCCTTAGCCATTTCCTCTGTCTCTCTACTGTGGGGGGAAAAAATAACATTTTCTATTTTTAGTGTGAGCTCCTGTTCTGCAAAGTGCTCCTTCTGTGCTCGATCGCATAGACATGCACCGTAGTTCCTGTCAGGTCAAGGCCGGCTCCAAACAGACTGCAGCCCCCCCACAGATTCCCGCCTGATTAGACTTCCATGTCGGCCAACAGGTTTATGACCTTTTTTTATTCCAAAAGCATCTGACATGTGGTTGCATGCATGTGCGAGTGCACGTGCACAGGCTGGGATGGTTAGATTTCTTTTCTTTTTAAACTTGTGCAAGTGTTAATTTGAAGTGAAATTCAGACAAAAAGGAAATCATCTGAACTATTACAAATACTATATAAATGTAAATTTGGTTAATTCTCTCCAGAACATAAATACATCTGCAGCAATTTTCATTCATAATTGCAAGAACCACAAATAAGTATATTTTTCCAGGCAACTCAAGTGTGATTAATTTTGCCTTCACCAAGGATGTTATGTTTTCTTGGGTTTTGGTGGGTTGGTTGGTCGGTCATGTTGGAGGGGTGGGGCATGACACACACACACACACACACACAAAAACAAATTTCAATTTTGGTGCAGTTTTTTTTCAGCTTTCGTTACTATTGCTTTGCATGGTTTCAATTACATGCAAATTAACATTCATGTCCAGTCTCGAGCCATCTTCTTCTTCTTCTGTCTAGCTACCCATATCACATTACCTATTTCACAGGACCCTGCTGTGCCACAGCATAAACTGCTTCAAAAGTACACTCAAAAATTCAATTAATTTTCTCGATTCCACAAAATTTTATTAGGTTAGTTAAAAGGGGGAAAATGAAGTTAATCTAACTAAATGAACTTATTTTAACTTAACAAAGGCTTGTATTTTAAGTCAGCTGAAAACAAAAAGCATGCTGAGTGTAGATTGATAGTAGAATGTCTTCCCTTAATGTATTTAACTGAATAATCAGGCATTAGCTATCAGTCGCTACGATGGCGAGGCTATTTAGCGTGTTCAGTAGGTGTCTTCAAAGCAGGCTTGCAAATAATCTATTCCGCTAATATGTGTCCAGTAGCTAACGGTAAACTGAGTTGTGATGCTAGATGTAAGTGTACAACATAACTGGGTCAGCTCCATGTTCCCCAGTACCTGTATTCCCCCGGACCGATAAAATGACACTTTTTGGTATAATTTTCCATATGATCTGAAATCCAAAGAAAATTTTCTGACTCCCCAAAATAAGTAATTTTCTGACGGGACTCAAGCGATCTTGAATTGATCAATTCATCTTGCATTTATTTGCTGCATCGTAATAATTTGAATGAATTGTAGATATTTTTCAACCCGTTTGAACCCCAAATTAAGGTATTAATGTGATAGTGGGAACTTATCCGAATTTAAGCAACTCAAAAAATGCACGTGTGGCAAATGCATCGCTTCTACTTTTATTTTGAACAAATCTTGTGTTTACATAGGTACCAGGGAACATGAATACGCACCCCAATATAACAGTGTAAGAAGTCACGACACTCTCAGCCGTCCTTCCCGACCTGCACATTAAAGTCTACCTCGTGAATCCCTGCTGTGGCCACCCACCAACTAATATTGTCAGTTTGGAGTTGGTTGTGTAAGTGTAAGCATTTGTATCTCCAGTCGTGGCCTCTGTAAGATTTAAGCCAGCGGGTCGTCACAGAATGGTTCAGCACCAAAGTGGTGGTTTGGGTGAAACCGGAGTAACTCTAACCTCTGGACCTGTCCTCCTGCTGGGTTCTGGATTTCACAAGATCCCTTTGATTAAGTTGGTTTGAAAGATAAAGAGCCCATGGTTAATTCATTCTCCCCACATTATCTTTAATTCATTCACATCATGCTGGATCACACCAGAATTTACAATGATAAGAAAGAAGAGTGATTTAGACTTTTTATATATATATATATTCGCTTGACATAACTGCTTTAAAAATATAGTGTTATTGTTCTGAATCATTATTTTCTGTAAAAATGACCAATCTTTACCTACATTTTTTTGCCTTAACCTGTGCACGTGTTGGTAGTTTTAATCTGCTTGGACAGTGATTAATGTCATTCAGAGCTCAGAGGCGCCTGATGACTCATTACGTATGGCCGCTTGGAAACCCCTCTGAGGGGCGCTGTCCTCTTCTGTGCCAGCGCTGGCACTCCGGGGATGGCACAAGTCGGACGACTCTCTAATTGTACGATTCACAATGAAAAATGTCTTCTGCAGTGCTGGCAGGGTTCAAATTAAGCCTGGTTTGGTTTGTTTGCGCTTCTTGTACCCGCAGACTTTGTAGTTACTGTAAAGCTGCTGTGGATTTGCCGTTTGTGCAGCTACGGTCTAACCGCCTGCAGGATTGTGTTTTACGTCCGCCAAGAAGGTTGTGTTTTTGCTCGTGCTCATCTGTCTGTTTTTTTTGTATGTTGGCAGGTTTGCTCAAAGCTTAATTAACTGATTTGTATGAAACCTGGTGGAAATAGTGCAGAGAAACCCATTAAATTTGGCGATATCCAGATGTAGATGCTGGAATTAATAATCAGCTTGTTTTTGTTTTTTTAAACAGTACATGATACGGGCATAGCTTGGATGAAATGTTTTGAACTAAAGTATGAAGAAGCAGTACCAGATCCATGAAACTTGCCGTGGCCGTATTTCAGCTCTTCAGATGAATAAATGGCTTCTTTTCAGTTCAGTTTTCAGTGGGCCGTAGCATCTGTTGAATAAAATGGACAGAACTGAGTATTGTCATCAACTGGCGTCTGAATTCCTAAAAGAAAACTCGTGCAAAGCCGTACCAATGTGGTTGGCGCCGTTGGAGAGGTTGCTTCTTTGCTTGCAATGGTGAAAAGATGGCTAATGAAAACCAAGACAGAGAACTGAAGCCTTGAGGGGGCGACACAAGGTCCGGGCAGCCTGGGCGTCATTCAGCCGCTTCCTCATAGGAAAACGATGATTGTTCACAATACGTGGAAATTTACAACATAAATTGCGTTTTTGCTACGTACCTATAGATCGTTCTGAGAATATTGTGAGACATTAATTTGAGCCAGAGACAAATAAACAGTGGAAACATTTGTTCCTACCCCCTCCATGGAAAGTCAGATGGCATTGGGGTTTTTTTTTGTATGAATAGAAGTTTGTGTGAGTACTTTCTGAAGGGTCATACAGTACATGGAGAGCACGGTGCCAAATCTCTAAAGTAGCTGCACGTGGGTTTAAAAGCAAAATGTCAAGGAAACTTTACAGAAGGGAGGTTGCTTTGTCAGGACTTTACACCTCAAGTGATTGCCATGGTTACTGTCTGTGACTGTGACTTCAAAGCCACTCAGCCCCATCCTTACTCTCCACCATCAAATTGCATCTGTTCCTAAACGCGAAGTAACAATTGGCTGGACGTCATTTTCAAGGTTATGGTGATGTGGGATGTTTTTGATGAGCAGGATGAAACCTTCAGGGCAGCAGAGATCCGGGAGCTGCAGAACCACCGGCAGAGATGCATCAATCACCAAGCGGGCAGTGCTGAAAAATGACCCGCAAACTAAACGAATTCCAGAAGGGTATTAAAGGCAACTTAAGCATTTTTTTAATAACCCTGTGATGCACATATCTTGATTATAAAAATCAGAAAGTTTGTGTGCCTCGGACTGTCCACAAAGTTTAGTCTGGATTTGTGTACAAATCCAAGACAGACTGATTTTTGACCGTTGGACAAAGTTTTCACTGTTATCAGTGCTGATCGTATGTTTTTTTTTTGTTTGTTTTTTTACCACATCTGACTGGCTGCATGTAAGAAGAGGATTTGAAAACGAATGTTCGTGAAGCTCAAGAAAGCCAGGCTACCTTTCACAGGTTTACAATAATCTGCCCTGAATCTCACTGTCAGATAAGGATATATATGTATAGACAGATGGATATAAAATGTGTGCACTTTGAATGTTTTATAATGCATTATCTGCCATTTATTTCACTGAAGTAGCTGTCGGCTGCGGCAGAAAGGAACGATTGCAACATATCTCCCGCGTTTTTTTTGTGCTGTAACCTGTGTCAACGTTTTTGCTGAATAGACAAGGAGGCCCATCTGTGCCTCGCATGGCTGATCCTGGTGGACCTCCCCTCTTGACTACTGTAACCTGTTCACAGCCCTGATTCAGTGGAGCGCACGCTGACAAATGGCGAGGGAGCAGCATGGAGGAGAATGAGATAGAGGGCACAGACAGTGACAGCAAGAGGGAGGGAATGTTAATGCAAGATAGCAAGAGACAAGGAGCCAAAGGAGAAGGAGAGAGAGATTATTATGTCTAATATATGGCATATGGATTGCTCACCATCTCACTTGTATTATGACAAAAAAAAATTTTTTCAGTGAATTTAAATCATTTTTAATGTAGCTTGAGTGAAGTGTAGAATGAGTGAATTTGACCAGATTTCCTGATGTAGGTGATATATTTCCCTGAGTAATCTGTGCGGATAGTTTGCCTGAAGTTCAGGATGAACTTTAGTGAACTTTGGCGTGTGAATTTATACGGACGCCTCCAAGGCGATGGAAGTGAGCAATGTCTAAAATATCGTTGCCATGTCATGTAATTTTTGCAAATTTTGTAAATTCCTTCTTTACTGAAGTAGAAACCGTTCACAAAATGGGTCATTGCTGAGGTTGTGACTGAGATTAGCATGCTAACTAGCCTAGTCCAGTCAATACAATGGCTGACTGAGCCAGCTAACTTGGCTAGTTAGCATGTCGTTGGCTCAAGAGCGAGCATGTTGAGTTCGCTTGCAATGATTTATTTTGTTGATATGTAAACATTTGTTGACGCCTGGCGCCTAGCCAGCGGAACAGAGGCGTGGAAGGAATCTCACATTTTGTCTCTTCGTCTTCTCTTTGCCTGTGGAGGACGGTTTCGGTCTGCAGGTGGGAGCCACCTCTCATGTTTGCCGCCTGGTTGTCTTTGTTTTGTGGCTTTTGATTGAGGTTATGCCTGTCCATGCGTTGTGTCTCTGTGATTCCTTTGGAGGACGCCGTCCTCGCTCTACATTAGTGAAGGGAAGATTGCCTTTGAAAGCTGCTGCAGTCGTGGCTGGTTTTTTTTCCTCAGGCTGCTTTTTGTGTCTTCAGTTTCGTCTTTGAAAATGCAAACTTTGGTTATTTGTGAAGACACTTGAAGGAAAACCTCAAAAAAAATTGGATTCTGTATTCGTACTAGATCAACGTAACCTTTTCCTTTCAAGCAAAACTCAAAATTATCCTTAGTCTCACAACCACATACCAGAATTGACATCTCAGCGTGCATGTGTTTGAGTCCACCTTTTCCAGAGACAGCCTTCCGTCCTGAGTGATTGTTCCCGGAGTGTCTCCAGCAGACAAAGTGTCGCACGCTGATTATGTGGGTTTGTGTGTGCGTGTTTCTGCAGCCACACAGTCCAACCTGGGATGGACCTTGAGAATCACTGTGACATTTAAAAACAACCTCCCACCGTCTTCTCGAGACGCACCATATATTTGTCACTTTCTCTGGTTCCCTTTTTCCTGCCCTTTACAAAGCTCTATATAGTTATCCTCAAACAGAAAAATATCAAGATGTATGTCTGAAAACACATCTGTCTTTATCTGTTGTGTCTGTCTGACTCCTTCATACACCTGCTTCATGACAAAACGCACACATGACCTGGACGCTCACTGTTTTATTTTGGATCAGCAGCCAAAATTTGCATCCTGAATACCAATGGTTTCAAACTCAAATTACTAAAAGGCTCCTGGTCAGTTTCTCTCACAATCATAATAATAATCACTCGAAAAATGCGTGGCATTAAGGGGCGAGCCAGAGCAATGTGCAGGTAAAGCAATAGTGATTACATCACTTGTTAAAAAAAAAATTTGTCTTTTGAAACATACTGCATTTACTGTTTTTTAATTTTCATTTTAACAGTGGATTTTCTTTAAATATAACTTCAGTTTTCAATATGATTGAACGGAATAACAAAAAAAGTTTAAAAAAAACAAAACATTTAATCTGGACTTTAAACAGTTAAAACTGACCCCATGCTAATGCTAATGCTAGCAGGCCATAACCAGAGTAGCTCGTATCGTAAGCAACACAAAATAATACTCATGGCGCTCATTTCTGGTTTGCTTGATTGAAAAACAGTACTTAGAAAGGGGTCGTTTCATAGGGGTCAAAGGTAAACTAAAAGGACGTTCTGGACCCTCATTTATCAATATTTGTTATGAACAGAGATTTTTGCAAACCATGCGTGCGATCGTGTCTAATTGCTGTACTTATATTTGAGAATTGAATGTGTGTAAATTTACACACGCTTTTGACCACGGGTACGCACAGGACACCACCTCCCCGTGAAATCCTTTATGTCAGGTCATGTCAGGGCGTGTGCTCTGGCGCCGCGCTTCGCTGCCTCCACCGCACCAAGGAACCACCCTGGCTGACAACCAGCCCATTCCCTCCTCCCGAAAGTAGCCATCTGTCTGCCACCTCCATGTCACACATGGACGTGCCCTTTTGTGGATCATAAGCGATTTTGTTGTTGTTGTTGTTTTCATATTTTATATTTTATTGTCTGTGTTGCATTTTAATTTCATTGTGTTCTCCGATGAGGCAGATTTTACTACGTCTAACCTGCTGCCAAGCATTTTTTTCTGTTTTTCACACCATTGCTGAGGCTTCCAAACAGTATCGCTTGTTCTGCTTCCACTGCGTTGATCAAGTGCCATTTCTTGCAGCCTTAAAGGGAAAGACCATAAAAATCCTCCAAGAAAACGCATCAAATCTAGGCTCGACTCTCCCATGTGCCTTCTGGAAAATTGGAATTAAAATTTCACATCTTATTTTTAAGAAAATCCATCTCTGTGCCGCTCCACCATGAAGCTGGATAAATGGTGATGCAACAAACTAAAGTTGCACTGTGCACAAATTCTCCACTCACAGCCACAGAAGCCTATAACTCTTTCAGAATTGTCATGGGTGTCTTGGTGGCTTCCCTCACTTGTCTCCTTCTTGCACAATCGCACAGTTTTTGAGAACTGCCTCCTCCAGACAGATTTACTACACAGTACCATACTGTTTGTAATGATTGATGTAAATGAAGCCCAAGACACGGAAATGTTCGTGTATCCATCCCCTGGCTGACTGTAAAAGTGATGATTTGTATCAGCAATAATACTTATAGTTTGTCCAATTACTTATGGCCTCTGAAAATGGAGGGACTGTGTATAAAATGGCTGTAATTCCTAAATGTTAATGCGATACTTTTGTTAAATCCCTTGAATTAAAGCCAACAGTCGACACTAGAAGCAAGTATTGATTGTTTCATTTCAACATTGCGGTCGTGTTCAGAGGCACCATTTAAATAAAATGACATCACTGTCCAAATACTTACGGACCTGACTGTATCACCAGGCTGCAGTAGATGGACGGCTGCATTTGGGAGGTGGGGATGGACTGGTTGTCTGGTTGTGTCGTGTAGCTGGCAGTAAACTGAATAGGATGAAACAAACACATGACTGAAAAAATGCTACTGACAGTCTCATTTACAAAAATCCTTTTCTCTTGGGGGTTGGGGGGTCATGATTTCCAATGATTGCTTTGCTCTTCTGGGGGTTAAATGTACATTTAAGAACAATTATCATGTTGGCTGTATTTCTTAATAAATTCTAAGACATGTCATTATCTTCTTGCTTGCGGGCCACAACCAGTCCTCAGCCTTCTGGGGGTTTTTTCCCCCCACTGTGACACGCTTGCAACACGCACATCGGCATGCGTGCACACTTCCCAACATGCAAGGCATGGGGGTAATCAATCATTGGGAGACACTGATTAGCATTAATGGTGTTTCTCAGAATTACACTGGCTTCTCCTTGCATTCCAATTGCCTAGATTTCATGGCTCCTCTCTGCAGGCAGCCCTGTTAATTGTGTGAGAGTAGAACAGCAATGAGTCCTATCTGCTCAGCCTTTGATACACACTTATCTTTTAGCAGTTTCATATTATGGAAAAGAAAATTGCCTTTAAAAATGACTGGTGCCTTATTACTTTTGGGCCAATTAATTTCATGAAAAATAATGCCTTTCTGAAATGGCGAGGAAAAAATAATTATGGAGAATAATTGACAGAGTAGGACAACCGAGCAGGGGCGATGGAAGTGAACTTGAATGTAAATTTGCTTTTTTTTTTTCGTAGCAATAAATTTTTGTGATGGTTTTATTTTTCGGACAGGCTTCATGGCTTTAACATAGAGTAAAGACGTCTTATAGAGTAGACTGTGTTTGAGGCCAGCTTGTCCTGAAAGTGTCCAAAGCACTCAAAAAGTAGGGCACTTGCCTCAACGTTCCTTGAAGTGGGAGAGACAGACCGACCTAGATTTCTTCCTCTTTTTTTTTTTCCCCAGCCTCTTTAGACGTTGGCTATTCATGACTGTATTTCAGTAGGACGCTCTCTGTGTCTCTGTTTTCTCCTGTTGAATTGCAGATATTTTTACCTTCGCCAAGGAGGTTATATTTTCACCCAAATGGCTGATGGATGATGTGTTCATTCGCACAACTATTCATCACGATTTCAGCTGAACTCCATAAAACTTATCTTATCTTATCTTATCTTATCAAGCGGAAGATTACATTTTTGTCTTTTAAACTTTCTTTTTACAATGTAAGATGAAGCATTTTTCAACATTTTGTTAAACTTCATATCCAGGCGGGGCTTTTTCTGGCATTTCATTCAGCTTCTCAAAACGTTTTAGACCAATCCCCCACATTTGCATTGCGAGGGAGGGTCAGTGATCACATTTTGGCCATGTGGCGTTTTTCTGGGCATGATCCAGCGGCTAAAGAAGGCTAAGGAACGCCCATGTCTCACCTGGCTGCGGCAGATTACTTTCGAGAGGTGGGGATCGACCGGTTCTCTGCTTGGATGTTTGCCGTCCAATTTAATTTTATTTATATAAACGCCAAATCACAACATAAGCGGCCCCAAGGCGCTTCACAAGGGTAAGGTGTAACCCAACCCCTGTGCAAGCACAATGGCAGCAGCGGTGAGGAAAGACTCCCTGATGATTGTGATTATAGGAAGAAACCTCAAGCAGACCAGCCT
>OMMV01100616.1:5341-15417 GCA_900302635.1 Chatrabus melanurus
GCCACCCGCCGTGAAACCGTTACTACAGCACAGCAGTGTGATGACACACCGCCGCAAGCTCAGCTAGACCTGATAAAACATCAGAACGAAGTCAAAAGGAAATGTCACCAATGCGTTATGATGCTAGGACATCAGGCGCCAACAAGGCGTTGCCACAACGCAGCCACAGATTGCACGTCACGGGGGAAAGCCTGCCAAAATCTCCTACAAATATAGGGCGCTACGTATTTGTCATGACACATGGACAATGATGAATGAAGGATGCTGCTGCAGGCTGCCGCCGAACAGGAGGAACGTCTGCTGTCGAGAGAGCTTGACCACGTCTTTGTGGCGTCTTGGCTGGTGGGCTTCGTGTTGTGTTCGAGACAGCACCTTCCCGGTTCATCAACATTTATGTTCCTCGTGTATCGCCAAGAATACACGCGTGACTCAGCAAGATACGATCAGGACAACTACAAGACACGCAAAAACATCATCATGATGTGGTGCAACACGTCAAAACGGCAGATCGTTTTTTAATATTTAAAAAAAAAATGTCACTGTGAGGAGTTGAATCGATGCCATGTAGCCCCAAAACTGCAGGCGTGGCCCCACGGGCACCTGGGGGGGCAAAGCCATGGCAGTGCCAAAGGGCACAGAGTGCCCCCACCCCAGTGGGAGGGGTGATACAAAGCGAAAGGATCAACATCCCGTGCTACCAGGAGGCGGGAAGCGACCACGGAGCAGCCGCTCAACAAGAGGGTGCATCCAAGAGTTTGGGTTAACTTGACCTAACCCTAACCATCCGCCAAACCCACAGCCGAGAATCAGAAGGTGAGGTTCTGGACGTGTGCCGCAAGGTGTTGGTGTTTGAGAAACCAGCTCGGGTGTGCACAGAGAGAGGACGAGAACTGCTGAGGACAATGACATGCCACAGTCGAGCAGCGATGAAGATTTAAGGGAACCTCCTCGACACAAAGCTGTGGTCCCAGACACACAAAGCCAGTCAGAAGGGTGGATGAATCAGCGCCCGTCACACAGAGGAGGACGCTCTGCAGGTTCCTGGAACTACCTAGATCAGCTGCTTGCACTGATCTGGATCTTGGTCCAAAAGAGCAGGACCGGAGCCTGGAAGAGTCCTCCCTAATACCGAGGTTACCACAGTCCAATGAAGATTACAGCGATGATGAAGATGCTGCTCTCGAGAGGGAGGAGACAGTATCCAGGGATTTTATTGGCAGCGTCGCCGTGGGTGACAAGGATCCTCTGGATATTAAAACTGTACCTCCAAGAAATCGTTGCCTGTGCCGGAGTATTTCGCCCACGTCATGCAGTTCATCCCCTCTACGCCGAGCGGAACATCTGGAGTTATTTCTTCTCTCCTGCTTTGTCTTTGTCAGGTGTTCAGCAAAAAATAAGGACTTTATTTTTCACTGTCATCATTTGTTTAGTAACTGATTCATGTCGAACAAACACCTCCATGTGGGCGGTCTCAACTTCCTGCATTATTTCCAATAATTGACTATATGTTACAATAATTGTTACCATTAAATTATTTCAAATAAACTGAACTTCAAATAAATCCATAAATGGAATAAGTGGGTTTAGAAAATGGATGGATGCCACTTATTGTGTCTCTGTGGAATTGGCCACATAACACAATTGTGTAGTCATTCATTCATCCATCCATCCATCCATCCATCCATTTTCTGAACTCACTTATTCCAATTAAGGGTCACGGGGGGCTGGAGCCGATCCCAGTGTTCATTGGGCGAGAGGCGTGCTTCCAGTTCACCAAACCTTCACGTCTTTGGAGGCGGGAGGAAGCTGGAGCACCTTGTGACCTTTCACGAGATTTGGGCCGACAGAAGTACTTCCGGTAGCTGTATCTGCAGTGTGGCTGTTATCTCGCAGTGCCGGGAAAAATAACCAATCTTTCTACATTTTTTTCGATTGCGTTAGTTTTTTTCACGTGTGTTATCACCGCATTCTTTAACCATGGCTGATCGTGAAGAATTCCGGAATCTGACGGCGTCACAACTGAAAAAAATTCTCACCAAAAGGGATGTTCCGTGTTGTTGGAAAACGACGGCGGGAGTTTGTGAGTCTCGCCGAGAAAGCCGTCCAATTTTTATCCCGTTTTGGAAAAGTGTGACCAGGAAGAGTCGCAGACAAAAAGACGGCGGGTGACGACAGCGGACGGCTGTTTTCGCGATCTCAGCGGGAATGCTGTGCTCCTGACGTGGGATTAGCGACGTCTTTGCTTACGTGACTGCGGTTGGACAAATGAAAGACTCAAGAAACACAAATGTTTATTGAACGTCACGTTGAACTTGTGGAACTTGGAAATATCTAAGGGAGACAACGATTTTGTTTCCATACGGAGCGGTGCGACGCCGGAGCAGCGGGACGATATTCTACGTAGTTGCTGTGTTCCACCACAGGAGAAGTAAAATCGGCGGGATGCGGTTGTGTTGCGGAGTATTTATTATATTTAATTTAGTTTGTCCTCGTCTTATCTGGTTTAGACATATTTGATGTCTTTTTAACGCGGAAGTACGGATATCTGCCAACCTCGGTCAAAATGGGCAAAACGAGTCACGCGCCCCCTATGGTGGCTCATAAATAGCTATATGTGGTAGGGTCTATCCAATTCAAATCAATTTATTAATATAGCGCCAAATCACAACATAAGTCGCCCCGAGGTGCCTCACGAGGGTAAGGTCCAACCTTACCCACCCCCGGAGCAAACACATTGGCAACAGTGTTCAGGAAAAACTCCCTAGAAGTTTTTGTGATTATAGGAAGAAACCTCAAGCAGACCAGACTCCGAGCGATGACCATCTGCTTTGGACAAACTACCAATGACAGAAATTGAATAAGACAAAGCACCACAAAGAGTTGTCAAACATGCACAGACAGAGGTGGTGGAACTAAGCGTCCAGGAGCTTATGAGGTCCAGTGGTCAAAATAACCATTAGTCCAAACAATCAACCGGTTAGATCAAGGACCCGTGAAGTGGAACGCTGTTGGGATCATCATCGAGGGGATCCACACTCAGATAGAGGAGACAGAAATAAGAGTCCCGTGATTCTCCTCTTCCAGCTACATCTCCCGGGCTGTCGGCGATGTCACACAATCTTCATCCCGAGCACATCGGACATTTTTTGTATTTTAATTTAATTATCTGTAAAATCTACAAACATACTGTAGTTTTATCTGTAACTGGCTGAGCTCCTCCAGGCGGGTGGAGATGCTGTTCTCCTGGCACTGCAAACAATCTTTGTTTCAATCTGGGAGACGGGTATCATCCCTACAGACTGGAAGAAAGGACTTTGTGTCCCACTCTGAAAAGGAAAGGGCGATCGCATAGATGACAACAACTAACAGGGGTATTACACTGCTCTCTGTGCCGGGGAAAGTGCTTGCAAAGACTGGACTTAATCGGATTCAGTTCCAGCTACTTGATGCCCAGCGACGAGAACAGTCTGGCTTCATGCTCGACACGTCAACCATCGACCGCATCCTAGCCCTGCGAGTACTCACAGAACGCAAGCGTGAATATCAGGAGTGTTTCTTTTCAGCCTATGTTGATTTTCACAAAGCGTTCGATTTAGTTGATCGGAATATATATATATATATATATATATTAAGCAAACCGTCACAATCAAAATTGGGCTTTTTTTCCTCAATAAGTAAATGGACTGTATTTATAACAAGTAACTGTAAGTTGATAAGTGACAAACAAATAATTAGTTGTCAAAAGAATTGATCATTATTTCCTGCTGGTCAATTAATCGCTTAATTGAATATTTGTTTCAGTTCTAGTTACAACCTCATGATTGAACAACAGGGAGACACTGAAACTAATTCTAAAAAGATATTATATATATATATTCTAGACCAAATTGCAGTTGTGAACATTTTGTCCTATAATATACTGCAGATGTTAAATAGTTTTATTTTTTTTTAATGTGTGCAGTGATTCTGAGCTACAAACAAAATGATGCCCTTTCTGTCAACACTGAAGAAATCAGAATCACACTTTTCTCTTGGCTATTTTCAACAAGTTTCACAAAACATAATTCATAAAGTTCTGAGTAATAAGAAGCAAAAACCGTTCAGACCAGTATTTTGATGTTTCGGCCTAACATGAAAATTAGCATATAGTATGTTAGATTCATTCATTCATTCATTCATTTTCTATACCCGCTTACTCCAATTAAGGGTCACGGGGGGCGACTATGTAGTTTTTTCTTCCGTATTCATTTTCCCATCATGATTATGATGCAGCTGAATGAGAAACGTGTCATTTCCACAGAAAGTGAACGCAACACCCAGAAATGTATAAAACTCACTCTGCGGTTTGAATTCCACTCAAATATTGCTCAATTTTGATTAAAAAAAACAAAACAAAAACCTTCAGACCAGAATTATTTTCCATCTGCATGTTGATCTTAATACTGGGGCACGGCAGGAAAAATGTTTTTAGCTTATTTATATTCAGCAGTAACATAAGGTTTATGATAAGTGTGTATTTTGAGGAAAAACGTCAGATTTGTACATTATTAGGTCTTTAAAAATTAAATACTAAAGCTTCCAGAGCCTTTCTGCATCATTAGAACATCAAATCAGCCAGAAACCAGCAAAATCTGCAAACAAACTGACTGATATAAACGCAAAGAGAAAGAGAGAATTCTCTCAAATACAACAGAACATACATTTTATGATTAAAATTTGCCCGGAGAGCCTTCAGGACCCCTGGGTGTCCCTAGTCTGGGATCATATGATACACCTGAAGTGTCAGAAAGGGTTCTGGTTCAGGGTTCTGGTTTCACCTGGCTCCACCTGGCTGGACGGAGGCTGTCACCTGCTTCCTGCTAATGAATAAAAATGTGTGTGAGAGACGAGAGAAAAAGGTCTTAATGGATTCACCAGGTAACACAAATCTGTCTCCTTGTGTTTACACGGCGGATGCCTCCAGAACGGAGCAGAGATCTGTCAGAGGAAAGATTTAAAATAAAATAAAAAAAGAAAGAAGACAAAATACAGTGTTCTTCGTTAAAAGCTCTAGAAACCATAAGGATGCCGGTTAAAACCGTCGCACGGTCCATCAGACAGAAGTGTAAAAAAAACAAATAAATAAACGGATAAATAAAATAAAACTTTGTGACACAGAGTGCTTCAGTTTCGGGCCTTAAATAGTTGACCAACAGGCTTTCTTTTGTTTACAGTAGCTTTAATTATGAATAGCCTCTATCTATAATAATTATTATAATTATAGTAATAGAGAGCATAATCTCTCTATTATTGTACCCCTGTTGCTCATGTTATTTTGTTCTGGACCACAATGGAAATAAGTGCTTGCACTTTCTTGTGTTATTATTACATTACATACTTTTTTGTGTTTCCTCGGCAATTTTATCTATGTTGTATTTTATATGTACTTTTATTGCCAAATAAAATCAAATCAAATTGTAAAAATAAATTATTTTTTTTAAATACACGGTGGGTTTTTTCTGTTTTAACTAACTTTTTTTTTCTTCTGCGGATGGGAACGTGACGTCAGCCACAAGGAGGTTAAAAAACCAGTCACATCAATGAGACAAACAACTTGTTTCTTCACTTTCCTCGTTTAAGAAACGGGAGCGCAGTTCGCCTGAGGGGGGCGTGTCACATATGACGTAATGTTGGCGGTGCTCTGGTCCTTTGTGACATCAGCCTCACAAGGTTCCGCCGCCGCTTTGATTTTGTGGTTATTTTTTGTTGTAAAAACACAATGACGTGAGCTGAGGGCGGGGTTTGTGTGATGGACTGACAGGTGGAGCAGCTGGGACCAATCAGGGCCGGGAGCCATGGGTTGACAAACTGCATGTTCCACTGGAGGATTTAATTCATGTTGAAATCACTCTTAAATCTATGGCGCAAAAAAAATAAATAAATAAATAAATAAATACCTCCAACAAGGGCGCACAATCCCAAAATTAACATGACTGCAAATTCATTCACAGCATCCCTGTTTCACTGATCCGGATCCTGTTTTGGATCATCATCAAGCTTCACTCCTTAACTGTTTCAACACAAAATTTAATAACTTTAAAAAAATAAGTTAGAAACGATAATAGATTTTTTTTTTCCTTAAATGATCTTTAGTTCGATCATTTCAACGAGTTTCGTGGAGATCAGCCCAAATCTTTTGGAATAACCAGGTGTAGGAATGCTGTGACGTGTTTCTGGCGGACACGTGCGCCCTTGGAAAGTTTGGACATGTCCTCATCTGTCAGACGCGCCAGTGGACGGAAGCGGGGTTTGTCCACCACGTCCACACAGCGACGCTCTCGGAAACAAATTTTCATGGATTTTGTCTCAAGACCCTTCCCAGTTATCCTGTGATCCCATGGGAGGAAACTGAACCCCATGTTGGGAATAACGTCTTAAAAAAAATACAAGACGAGTGAGTCGCAAAACCAAGAAGCCAGATTCCAGAACAAACCTCAACTTTTAATTACACCTCAAACTAAAACTTCTTTTTCCAGACTATTTTGTAGATAAACCAATCCAAGACCATAAAGTTACAACCACATATGAATTCTATGGGGGCGGTGGATGGACTCTCTCTCTCTCCTCGGGTATTCCAGCATCACTTCATGTTTCAGTTATTTTTGGTTAATTATTTTAAAAAATAATTTTATAAAAGAAAAAGCTTGTAAATACGTGCATTTACATATAAAACGACAATAGAAAGTTATTTTGTTTAACAAAAATTATTCAATTCATTTCTTCAATAATGTTACATTATTCTGTTTTCACTGCTTTCTGTAAATTTAAGACAAAATTAATGTATGTTATTTGTACCTGTAAACATAAGGCCCAAAATAAAAGGTAAAATTAAAAATGGGCCCTTCAAAAACACGAGAACTGCAAAGTAATCGAATGAATATTGACTATAAGCTATATTTATTTTATGTGATTATTATTCGGTATATTGAGGACTGCATAAACAAGCATTTTTTTAACAAATCATTTTGAACATCTCATTTACAAGTTTTCATAAAAGTTCGACTGTTGCACATATTCGTTGTTTTTATGCTTTTATTGTGTTAAGAAATTCCTCAGATACTTACATAAAACTCATTTGATTTGAAAGTTTTAAATAATTCAGTCACGGTTATTTTAAAATGAGTTTGTTCACATTCATCTGTAAATCATTCACAGATGAATGTGAACAAATCATTTATTTGATTTCTGGTTTCTGCTGCTGATCACCTGAGAATTACATCATCATGAAACAAATCATCATTGCAGCACATTTTAGGACTGAGGCGACAGAAAGAAAAGCTTCAGCAAATACAAACTTTATATTTGAGCTTTAGAGCACAAGAAAAAGTGACGTTGCGCAAAAATCTAAATCAGTCAAAAAGCACAAAATGTATTTTTTTTGTCAAATTATGACGTTTAGAGGACACATTGAGTTATTGGGAGTATTGTAAGAATATAGATGATATTCTTAAACATGAATAGAAAAAACATCAAGAATAATAATTTGTAGGGGACGAAATATTATATAGTGGCTACAATTAAGTGTAAAGAATGAACTGCACATCCTGCACTATTTTATTATTTATTTATTATTTCATTTTATTATTTCAGGAACAAAAACTGCATAAAAAATATTTTCTCAGAATTAACTGCATATTCATCACACTGAAAAACCACAATATGAACTTATTAAACTGCTGAGAGAGCAGCAGTTTAATGTGAATATAAACCCGACGAAAATGGTGCAGTATTCAAAAGTACTGAAAGAATTTTAATTATATTTGTGCTTGCTTATTTTTATAAAATTACAGTAATTGTAAACGTTAATATTCCTGCAGAATTCGTTTTCATTTTAGTTCAATATTTTTTAATCTATTAAAATTTAATTATTTTTTATTTTATATCAATATTTTTGTACCATACGTTTCAAATATTTTTATGAAATTTGTTACATTTGAAGTATCATTTTTTTATGTATCAATTTAGTGTTTTTCTAATTTATTTATTTATTTTAGGAATATGACCCAAAGTCATGAAATTTTTTCCTCAATGCTTCTGTTAAAAAATTCCTATCCGTGAGATTTCTGGCAATTTTTTCCATCATAATTTATTATTTTATTAGTGCAAACTTGGCATTTTTACCTGTTGAATGTTCGAACTAAAATATTTCTTGTTGATTTGATATTGGGGGAGAAAAAAAATGTATTTATTTTTCACTGACGTGAATGTTTTATTCTGGCTTTAATTCCCCATAATAATCACTTTTACAGATACTTGTAAAAATGACTACGTGCAGATGATGGAGAAAGAAAAATCTACATTTAAATTCTTGTTAACTGCGCAGCGCTTTTAGAATAAAAATAAATACACGTCCTCACATAAATCTTCATTAAGGAAAAAAAACCTCAAAGTTAATGTCAATTTTTATTCACTTCAATTTTGTCAGATTTTATATCCTGAATTGTGACTGATTTTATATGAACAGAAACAAAAATAAAACGACAACAAAAAAGAAAATTCTAAAACAAGAGAAAATTTAACGAGAAATAAACATATTTTAAATGCACAAGTATTGAACATTTTTTCTCCTTAATATCCTGTATAAGAGATCCTGAAAGTAAAATGCTACAAAGTTTAAAATCGCTGTTTGATGCTGTCGGTAATAATCTGCAGTTCACTGACGGGTCTGTGCTGAAAAAAAACTTTCTGCACCGAATTCCATCAAAGAAGTTCTTTGAAGAGCTGTGGGGCTCGAAGTTCTTCAAGGTGTTTTTGAACGTTGGTTTTTGCACAGATACTTGAAATAAATAAAGATTTCATCGAGAAAAACAATGACTGGAAATAATATTAGACGTTATTATTGGTTCCGCGTGTGTTAAATCAAAAAGTTTGTCAAAAAGCAGCTGAAAAAGTACAGAAAGTCGCAGGTTCGATTCCAGGCCTTCAACGCGCGTCACCTCCCGCTTTTCCGGTGATCTAAGAGAAGCAAAAACTTCCTCAAAAATATTTAACAAACCCCCCAAAGGGAGAAGAAAAAAAAAAACCTTAATGAGAACATCTCAGGGGACGAAAATGTCCTTAAAAATAAAACCACTTCTTTAAAGCGCGCGTGCACGCACACACACACACACACAAAACTCCAAATCAGCAATATTTCAACATAACAAAAACCAGCGCTTGGATTTGCTATTTTAATGATTAATACTGTCAATTTCAACGTTTTCTGAAAGATAAGCGACAACTTAAAAACAGCTTCAAGTACAAACTCGTGACAACAAGAAACAAATATTCAAAAAAAATAAGAAGAGTATTACAGAACATCTGGAGGCCTCGAAATAAATACTTTTATGTTGTACAAAGCGATACGGATACTGCAGTATTACTGTGCTTTCAATACTCTCATGTGATTAATACTAATCAAATAAATTATTTAACATGTTGAATGACTAATTTGCTTGTCTGTGTGTGTTTGTGTGTGTGTGTGTGGGGGGGTTAAGATGATCAAACAGCAAATAGTTGGTCAGTTATTTATTACAGAAAGAAGAAAATAGAAACCAATATTACAATAAACTAAGAGAACAAAACTGTTCTGTTCTAGAAGGTCAATAATTATTCTATAGAAGTGACGATGCAGCTCGTTTCTCTGCCAATAAACACAAATAGAAAATATGCAGAAATAAAAACTTTCAGACGCTCATTCAAACAATAAACAGCTTTTATGTATTCAGAAAATATCAATTGAAATGTAATTTTTGTATTTTGCATGTAATTAGCCACGAAAGCATTTTGTTTCAACTGAGAGGAAATAAAATCATGTTTTACTCCTAAATAAAGTCCGCTGTCACAACATTACGTCACTGTTAGTATTTGTTAGGAATTATTTTGTGTGGCGATCGGATATTAAAATTAACTTAAAATGTATTATTATTATTATTATTATTAGCAGTGTTTGTTTTTTTCTTATTCCTGTTCTGAAGTCACCTCAGTGCGCAAACTCACGCACGCTGTTAAACTGACCAAACACACACAGACACACACACACAAACTGAACTTGGCCC
>OMMV01100641.1:5845-16507 GCA_900302635.1 Chatrabus melanurus
CCCAGCAGGAAATGTCTCTTCAGAAACCACGTCTAATGAAGCAAGAGTGAAGAAGCAAATCGAGATTCAGTCGGGATGCAACTGGAACCAGGACCGCGAAATGGTTCTAGAATCTTTATATCAGCGCATGAACGAGGGCAGGCTGTCTCAGCGTTTCTGCGTGGGGCCGTACCACATCCGCCCAGTCACCAGAATCTTTATGCGGAAGCCCAGTGGATCCATCCTCACCTACAGGGTACGTCTCTGTGAAAAGTACAGCCGTCTGGCCAAGTATTTCTGATTAAAAGCGAGATTTTTTTTTTTTTTTTTTTAATTGTTGAAAAACGTATTTTTCTTAAAACATAGTTGGCTGCAACCGTTTTTGAAGTACATGACTCATAAAGTACAGTTTAAATTTTACTTCTGTGGGTCAAAGGTCAGGTTGGATTCTTGGGAGCACGCCTTCCGTTTCTGCATCCACCACAGAACCGCCCTGGGTCCTGGATGGCAAAACCCTAAACTGTGTCACGGTTCTCCTGAAAATTGACTTTTTCTTTCAGGAAGTCATTTTGAAACGTTGCACATCCAAAATCCATTTTTATCATATGTGACAAAGCATGATAAAGGAGAGGGAGGAGCTTGTATGCAGCAACAATTGAATCTCACATCTTGATTCAAATGTTTGGTTGCAGCATCCAGTCCCAGTGAGCAAACCGTGATTGTTCGGAGTTGGTGTTTGTCGTCTATATATGAGAAAATGTTTAACCCTGTTCTGAAATAATAAAATTAAAACTGATAACTGGCAAGGCGGTGTACCTCGACTGTAATCTAATTAAACCACATTTTCTAGAAAATGACTAGAAATAATTGATGC
Source organism: Chatrabus melanurus (assembly GCA_900302635.1). Taxonomy (NCBI): domain Eukaryota; kingdom Metazoa; phylum Chordata; class Actinopteri; order Batrachoidiformes; family Batrachoididae; genus Chatrabus; species Chatrabus melanurus. The sequence goes on from OMMV01100641.1 coordinate 6,699, forward strand.
ACTTGTACAAAAGATGTGTTGAAATATTAGGCCCTAATTGGAATTTTAATTAATTTAATCCACAAAAAATTTGCCATGCTTTGTTTTCTGAGTGGGCTGCTGGTCCATTATTGCATTTTGCTCACTTTTTTTTTTTTTTTTTCCCTTCTTAATTTCTTGTCATTGCAATGGAATGAACTTCATTTGTTGCAAAATTGTTTGCAGCTAAACTTGAACTCTTGTTTCTTTGCACTCCACCAGGTTCACATAAGTAAGCCAGAAAAAGCCAGCGATAATGAGATCGAATGTGAAAGTGAGGAGGAAAACGACGCTGGTAAAAGCTGCGACTCGGCGGAGGACGCCGACTCGGCTGAGGAGGCTGTGCTGAAGTTCGGTGTGATCCCCTTCCTGAGTGGCGTGATTCCCGCCGGCACACTGAGGGCAATTAAGAAACCCGTTGGCTCTGTTGGTACTGGTCTTATACAGGTCAGACTTCTTTGACACTTTCAGTAAATTACATGAAAACATTAGTAATTTTTTTTTTCTTTCACATCTGGATATCTAGTTTTTGTGTGCGCTGTAATGGTGTGTGTGTTCGTACATACGTACACAGTTGTAGAGATAGTTTGTAGCCAAGGTGTATGTAAACCTATCAAATTCAATTTTTTTCGCAACTGCGCATATTCTATTTTATTAGTTATTTAAAAATAATAGTTCAAGGTAGATTTATGTCAGTTTTTTTTTTTTCTTTACTATGTCAGATTTTCAGTGGCTCAACAGTTTTCATACAGAAAAGATGAATGACTTTCTAAACAGTATGGAAGGTTTCAGAAATTGATTTAATTACTTTTAAGAGCTTCTGAGTGGCTAATTGGCATAATTCAGTGTTAATTGGTGAACTTGATAAGAACCTAATTGAAGAACCAGTGTCTTCTTGTGTAAGAGCAATAAAAATCAAAAGAATTATGCCAAGGCTTCCGGAACACAATTTTGGATCTCCAAAAGTCCAGTTCCACTTTGGGAGCCATTTCACAAAGATTAATGGTACCACAAACGACTGTACAGTCTATTATACGACAATATAAGCTTGGGACCATACAGACTTGACATCACTGAGGAAGGAGGCCCAAATTAACACTTTTTTTTAAAAAATAATTCCAAATGCAGAGAGTCTGCACATTAATCCTTTTTGGTGTTGGTTGATCTATTTGAAGAGGTGGGCAGAACATAACATCTTTATTCCTGCCTGCACAGGTAAACGGAAAATCCTACAGTCAGGCCAAATTGTTACTGGGGAACATGGGATCTCTCCATCCAGCCAACCGCCTTGCAGCGTATGTCACCGGTCGGATTAGCGCTGCGAGCAGCGTTTCTCGCAAGACCCCCGACACAAAGCACAGCACGGACACGCTTGAGTCCCTACGCTTAAAGACCGCAGGCGCAGTTATCCCCCCGAGCATCGCCGCAAGTACAACAACTGACCTGAAGGCACCAAAACTGTCACCAGGTATGATCGTTTCCTGGATTACTTTCTACCCCAACCTCGATTTTCTCCGTGTCAAGTGTAGTGAGCAGATCTGGGCTTGTGTGCCGCTTAGCACACCAGTTTGAGCAGTGCACACTGCGCATGAATTTTGTTTAGTCACCGAGCTCCGAAGCAAACGTCATGTTTGTCTTGTCTGCTAGTGACCTTTCCAGAGCCCAACAGCAAAGAGGACCGTGGAGTGTGACATCGGTAGGATCAAGGCAGCGTGGAACAGTTCCGTAACTTTAATCGTACAGTGGTCTCGGCAGATTGACGGTTTCCTGGTGAAACGTCTGCAGTCTGACAGGGAATCCAAGGTTGTGAATTATTGCATACGGCGGTGTGTGTAATTTAATTTTTAGTTTCCGCCTCTAATGCACGGAAGTAGATTTATTCCCTGCGATTAGCGGGTAGCAGGGCATGCATAGGTGAGTGAGTGGATCTGCAGATCTTACGGCAGTAATTCTATTGAAAACGTGCATATTCACCTCTGAACTTTTGCAATTCTGATAGATACAAGTGAGGACCAGTGAGCCTCTTATTTTGGGCCATGTTGGCATCTTTTAACATGCAAAATGACCAGAAAATGAGACAAGACAGGCCGACACTGACTGCATGGTGACTAAATACTGGCATCTAGTGGTGAGTCTGCAGCACTAATCGCAGGGTCCTGGTGGCCACTGGAGGCCACTGTTGCTTGTGTTGGTAGCTATTTTGATTAAACAGCCCATTTGATACAATTCTGTTTTTGTGTGATTTGCTGTTGGTTCAACTCATTTGGTGTTCCGGCTCTCCTATTTATTTTTATTTTTTTTCCTTTCACTGAATCGAGCTCAGGTCAGCATGTGTGGAGAGTAGCACTAGCTGCTAAATTTAGCGTTACTCACATTGCCCTTACGCTTACTGCCCACCCATCCTCATTGTCCTCCCTCTGAAGGTTTTGACTTTAATGCATGATGTGCTTTTACCAGTTGAAATAACATGTCCTTCAGTCTCACCGTCACGTACTGCGCTTTATTTTTCCAGTCCACCTGCAGTCTTTAAAAAAGGAGTCCAGTACCTTCCCTCAGCACTTGCAAAACCCTTCCCCCGTCACCTCCAGCCAGCACAACTCAGTCAGCCACCGACCGAACGGCTCCATGCTCTCGCCCGTCTCCCTCACAGTCTCCCCGTCACTGAAGGCCCCCAGCTTCCTGGGACAGAGTGGGACCTATTCATTCAGGATCTGTCCTCCAGCCAACCAGGGCAACGCAGGTGGTGGCCACAACCTACCAGGAGTTGCCCTGCCTGGAGGCTTTACCCTCATCCAGCTCCCGAAGCCTGCTGCTGATGGCCCAGGATGTGAAAAAACTGAAAACGACAATGACACGAGTAAAACCCCGCTACAGATAGCTGGGTGGTTTTCTCGTGGCTACTCGGTAGGTAGTGCTGATAACCAAAGAGGCGCCACAGACCACGCCCTGAGGGCAGTTAAAAACCAGTCGAACGGCAAATCGGTGGATGCTGGCTCCTCCCCCGAGCTGGTCTGTGAGGAGAAAATGCCAACAGATGACAAAAATGAAAACAACAAACGGCCGCTGAAGAGGCAGGCAGACTCCAACGTTGATGTTGTTTCGGAAGACTTGACCTCAGACTGTTCGGATTATTACGGAGAGGAAGATGAAGACCAAAGTGTAAGAAATATTTGTGTGTGTGTGTGTGGCTTTTATTTATTTCCTGTAACTGAAACTTTTAGCATTTTAAAGCTGAACAAATTTTGCACACATCAGAACAACTAGCATATCTAATCCTGTAATTATTCTTAATTATGTGCAGTACTGTGCAAAATTCCATGGAATTATTTAAAAAGAAATAATGACAAGCTGCTTATAAATTTACACTTAGATTTAAAATAAAATTTAGTGTACTAAGCATTAGTCACTAAATAGAATGACTACGGTTATCATGGTTATGTTCATTGATTATTATCTCTTGTTTGTTGTTTTTGTGGAATTATGCACTTGGCTGTTTATATATATATAGTAAGTCGAAATAGACCCATAGAACATGTGTCCAAACCCAGACGTGCACAAATCTATTCATAAAAATGGGCACCCGAGGTGAATGGGGTCCGGTCCGAAATGGTCCGAGGATGATTTTGACCTGGTTTAAAATGCAGTAGACCAGCACGGAGCCAGAAGAGTTGAGAATGCACTAACCGTGATGGATTGTTCGTTAAGGACCAGCAACACATCTACATTGATCGTAGCTCCTAATTAGCTCGACAATGGTTGTCGAGAAAGACCACGCAATGGTACATGAAGACGTTAGTTTAATTGAATATGACCTGAACACTGCAGACTTGTTTCTTCAGGAATTAACCTGTGCAGAGGTGTCACTGAGGTGAACAGTGCGACTCTTGTCTGGAACGCGTACGTTCAAAAAAAAAAAAATGGCGTTCTGTTCTCTCGGCAGATCTGTGCCACAGTGTAATTCTAATTAATGTGGCTCATTCCGCCAGTGGTCCGAGGTGCGCACCGTCTTCTTAATCTCACCTCTGTGCTGCATTATTTCTCCCTTTAGTTAATTTTACACAAACGATACCTTGATTTTCCTGCACTGCTTTTCACACACGCCTCTCGTGGTGCACACGCGGTCAAAGAATGCACTCTGAACTCTCGGCAGCGGAACAGATTCAGTCCCAGTGAAGTGGGGGGGGGCCTGGGTCACCAGAACTGACGAGACCCGTGAAGACCTTGAAAAACAGTTATTATGCAACAGTCGTTGAAAATGTTTTTGAGTTGCGCCGTTAATCCCGTGCTTTGCGATTAACGGCACATTTCGTTATCGTTCAGATCAGTGGCAGAATGTTTTACTTCTGAACTTGTTTTCTTCAGGAACAAATGGTGGACATTGAGACAGTGGAAGAAGAGAGTCAGCAAATGGTCATTGCTAAACTAAAGCAAGCTGCCAGCAGGGAACAACCAGAGTTACAGTAATTTGTTCACATATGCTACTTAAGAATTACACCATATATAGTTGAATGTGGATGACTACATTTTTAATTTTGTCCCTGGACTCTTTTTGTTCTTTCGTCCCAGGGATTCTGATGAGCATTGTGGATTAGCAAAGAAACTCAAAAAGGAAGTAGGTAATTTTAACTGTAGAGAACAGAATTCCTCTTGGTTAGTTTTCTATTTTTATATGATTCATAGCAAAAGAAATACAGCATTGTTCTGAATATAAGACAAGCCTGAATATGCAATGACTCCGCTCTTTCAAGGCATATTTTTGGAAGACTTCCTGAAGACCAAATCTTATTTTTACAAAGAAAATGCTTTTATTTGAAGATGATGCTCACGAAAGCACATTTCATCTTTTTATCAACCACATACTGACACACTGCCGCTTTTAGGAGCACAGTAAGATTTTCTGACTGTTACCAGATGGTCTTTTTGGACTTGCCACCTTCTATCATTACACTCTTGCATTGTATTTCTTGGCTGCTTGAGAGTTGTTTGATGACTCTATAGCATTTATCACCATGGCCTTAAAGTTTGCATCATAACTACTCAGTTGCTGGTTAACTTACCCGACTTTTGAGGTTGCTCTCTTTTCAGGCCAATCACTGTCTCTTTGTGATGTAGCATTGTAAACTAGTTAGAAGGGTGGTAATTCCAGTTCGAGGAGCCACACTCGTTTCACACGTATTTGGCACCACCTACTGTTGCAGAAAATCTAGACCCTGAATACAAGATGACCCCAATTCTTTAGATGCATTTCCAAGAAGAAGAAAAAAACACGGTCTTGTATTCAGAACAATACAGTTTCATATTATGCAGCACTTGATTTAGGTCATAACATAGCATCAGTATTACTTGTAATGCATAATATTTCCAATTTCTCTCAAATCCAGGTTATGAAGAACACTAAAAATCTAACCAGCCACACAATGCTCGAGAGGATACGGCGGTCTGAACAGCGGGACCTCTTTGAAAAACTCCAGAAACTCATTCCGACTGACCCCAAGGCGTCCAGACACTACATCCTCTCTATGGTCAGCACCTCGTCCAGTGTGGACCATTTATTACTCAACGTTTTGCTTTGCTGAGTAGAACGTAGACATTACCTTAAGCATGTTTTATATACAGTACTGATGAAAATATTGGTCATGTAAGAACGACAACTGTGACTTCATGGAGGCAGAAATGACCCGCTTTCGTCATAATTGGATAGGTTAGATTATTACAGCTGCAGGAAGGATCGTGAGAACATGCAAACAACTGCATTTAGCTGTTAGTTTGACTTAACACTTAAAGAGAAACTTGTGGTTTTAGCTGCAAAGCTGTTGGGCAAATCAAAAGTCAGCTTCATCTTACAATTATACAGTATGTACATTTGTCACATCAATGTTTTTGCTCCAAAATAGTCTAAAGCAACAGAAGAATAACTGATCACTGTGGAAAAAAAACTTTGCAATACGTTTTGCATCTTTCAGATGTGTGCATAATTTGCTTATCTACTTAAGTGTTCCTCATGAATCATCCGTGATGCTTTGTCACAGTTCTTGCTTTGTCTTTTCTGTTATATTCCAGGCGGTACAGGAAATCCGACGTCTGGTTGAGCGCTCTAAACAACTGGAGCAAGAGAAGAGGAGTTTGGCTCAGATTCAGGCCACCTATGTGAAGGAGCTTTCCTTTTTTTCTGGTATGACTAATTAGATTTTGTGCTTAGGCTCCCTTGTTATTGGTAAATGGACACCTGTACTAGAGGATTTCTTGAAGCTTTTTGGGCCTTTTACGCTTGTATTACTTGCCACTTATAGCAAGAATATTGGATTGCCTCCCGACCTAGTTTGTGTTCACTTTATCCAAGGATATCTTAAATTGAGAATAATCAGTCAAGTTGTTATTTGCTATGGTTCAAAGCGAAGTCCAAATGTTGTAGATGTTAACAATTCAGGCAGAATATCAAGTATAATATAATAAGTAACACCTGTTTATGACTCGGCGAACAAAATGAAGTAACAAGCGAATACATTAATGTCCATTTGAATCTTTGTCATCTCTTTAGGAAAATCACAGAACCTGATTAAACACAAGGTGAAAGAGATCTGTGAGAGGCAGAAACTGAAAGCAATAATGCAGAGGTCAAGTCTTCCCTTTGGTTTCATGCCCCGCTATAAAACTTCTTTCCTGGAAAACACCATATCGCAGTCAATACCACCACCTCAGCCTGACCCACACAGGGTTCCTGCCCAACCCAATGCGACCCAGCCCATACCACCACCTCAGCCTGACCCACACAGTGTTCCTGCCCAACCCAATGCGACCCAGCCCATACCACCACCTCAGCCTGACCCACACAGGATTCCTGCCCAACCCAGTGCGACCCAGCCCATACCACCACCTCAGCCTGACCCACACAGGATTCCTGCCCAACCCAATGCGACCCAGCCCATACCACCACCTCAGCCTGACCCACACAGGATTCCTGCCCAACCCAATGCGACCCAGCCCATACCACCACCTCAGCCTGACCCACACAGGGTTCCTGCCCAACCCAATGCGACCCAGCCCATACCACCACCTCAGTCTGACCCACACGTGGTTCCAAACAAAATCAGTGTGTTTCAGGTCTTGCAACCACCCCAGACTGACTCACGTCTGGTTCCAATCAAAATCAAGGTGATTGGGCCATTAACGCCACGGCAGACTGCCTCACATGTGGTTCCAATCAAAATCAAGGTGTCTGGGCCATTACCATCACCACAGACTGACTCACATGTGGTTCCAATCAAGATCAAGGTGTGTGGCCCGTTGCCGCCACCACTTAAGACTAGCCCGCATGCGGCTCCATCTCAGACTAATGGACCTCAGCCCATATCCCCATCCCAACCTGACCCAGACATTCCTACAACTCAAACCACTACAAACCAGACCATAGCTCTATCCAAACCTGATCTTCAGATGATGCCCACACCAGATTTTGCACGTCAAGGAACACCCCCATCACAAAAAGGGCAGGCAGAAGATGACTCTTTGGCCTCAGCTGTACTTGGTCATCATCAGGCCATTCTGAAGGACAGTCAGGAAGTCCCTGAACCCCTAGCCCAGCTTACCATGCCATGCAGTTCTGAAATAGAGAGTCAGTCTCAAACACCCTCAGACCCAGCCACACCTCAGGCCCAGGATGGGTCCTCATCTGAACTTTCACCAGACTCCTTACCTCCAGTCAAGTCAAACGATCCTGTTGTGCGTCTTTCAAAGCCCTTGACTCTTCCTCTGATCCGCTCCAAAACCGGCAGACTTATACTTCCATCATCTATGAAGCCATGTAAGTTGTAGCAATCAAGATGGCTCTGTTTATTTTCTGTTGTTCTCAATGAAGTATTGATATTAAATACTTTTTTTTTGTCTGCTCGCAGCTGGTCAAGCTTATTATGCACTCGTGGTCATGAAAGGCAAGGAGCAGGGAAAGGAGAGCAAGGCCAGCTCTTCATCTGATGTGGGCTCATCCAAGAACCAAGAGAAGAGCTTTCCTGAAGCCAAGCAAACACTGGATCCAGAAAATGGTCAAAATGTGGAAGAGCCAAGCGCATCTTCTCCCCTTGTGGACCAAACTGCTCAGTCTTCAGATTCTAAGCCAAAACGTTCAGACGTAGCATCACCCCTGGTCAAGCTTGCCCTCCTTAACCAATCAATCAGTGTGCCATCAGGGGCACAAAATCCTCAGGATACAAGCCAGGACAGGGGCTCAATGGTGGGTTTGACTAAAACGGTAGCGTCTGCCTTCTTGAGTTTTAACCACATCGGCCATCTCTGTGTTAAATTAGAATCTAGTCCTCATGTTAAGCATTCACAAGAGTCGGTTACCACCGTTAGTCAAAATGAAAAGGTTGCTGTGGTAGGAGAGACGGGTAAGAAATTCAATAAAAACGAAAAGGCCACATTACTAAATGAGGCCGCCAGAAATATGAGTGATAATAAAATTTCTGTTGTCACTGAAGAGCTAAGTAGAAATGGCAGTGAAAGTGAAACAAGTAGTTTGGTAGAAGTGACCAGGGAGCGACTTGAGAATGCTCTCCCACAGGTCAGCGGAGTCGAGGACGTATCGGTATCTCCAAAGACGACTCGCTCGAGTCCTTCTGCTGGTCCTGGGTCGAAGAAATCGACTCCGTTTGCAAAATCGGCAAGTAGTCCATCTAGAGTTTCTTTCCGTCTGAGGAACCTTACTGCCACGTCCAAGGATTGCTTAGCAGAAGCCTTTTTGCACAGAGGTATGAACACGTCCCGGCCTTTGACTCGAGCTGCTTTAAGGAAGGGTTCCCCAGTGCCAAGGAGCACTCGTGGGAAGATATAGGAAAGCTATGAAAGAACGAGCAGCACTATGAGGAGAGAGGATCACTGAACCGGTCAGAGTGAGAATTTCGTGGTGAAGTGAGAACATAGTTGTTGCTTTGTCGTGCACTTGGGTGCATATGAGAGAGGATTCGTCCTGTTTTATTACACGTGCAGAAGTTTTAGTTCAAACACACATATGATGATTGAAAGAACTACAGATGTGCCTATTTTTCAACTCTGAGAGCCACGAGCGTGTCAAGCACTTGATGCTGTAGTTTTTTGTTTTTTTTTGTACAATTTGAGGCAGAAATGAGTTGACTTATTAAATATTATCAAGAACACTGGTGTTTATTAAAGGCGTCCCTTTATATGTTACACAGCTGATACAGGTCACAAAGTGTCTTAAAAACGGTGCCTGTTGCTTTAAATGGAAAGAAGCTGCAGTTTACCAAGCCCCCCCCTCACTGACGGGAGGCGGAGCAATAATAATGTAATGGCTGAACGGCCCGCCTCTCTCTTACGAAGAGTCTGGGCATATCGCAGAGACGAGCTCAGTGGGCGCGTCTCAGCGGAAGCAGGACTTCAAAGGTGGATTTCCATTACGTGTGTCGCGATGCGAGCGGTTTCAAGCCGAGAGTTTCTACATGTACAATCTTAGAATGGGTGAAGTTTGAGGATGTTTAACATGAAAACGTCGACCTCATTTAACTGTTAAATTTAGATCAGATTGATGTTACACAATGAGACCCCTTTGTGTCATTCTTTTTGGCATTCTTACTTTCCATTACAAAAGCTGCTACTTTTAATTTGAAGTTGCACTTAGTCGCCCGTTATCTCGCTTGTTTGTTGTTTTTTTGTTTTTTTTGTCTTCGTACTGATGATGGCGATCTGCATTTGGAGAGCTGTTGTTAAAGTAGTATGGGCACATTAAATGCAACATTTGCCTTAATGTATCGGAAGCCTTTCAGAATAAAGCTGCTGGT
>OMMV01100641.1:16527-28363 GCA_900302635.1 Chatrabus melanurus
GGTCGTATGTTGTATCTGAAAAGAACCTGTGTAAATATTGTTTAGATTTTAACTGCAATACCTTTTGTTGATGGATGAGTTTTGAAACTGTAGTTTTCTTGTATATTCAATTAAACTGAGAGCGATATCACAACTTATTTAAATAAATCGTTCAGTTGCTCAAAATGAAGATGGTTTTATTTTTTTTATTTTATTTTGCACATTTCTTTGGAAAACTCTGTTGTATGTTGGATAGTGTTACCCGTTTCCCCCCCAAAGAGGATAAATATTTTTTTTTATAATATCGAAAGAGTTGTAAATATGTGTAAATTAGCTGGTGAGGATGATGAGTTTGCGGTACGTATTTAACAAGTGAAGGTTTATAAGAAACCTCTTTAAATGGGACTGCAATCACTGCACACCGGGAGCAACCTGTGGTTTTAGAGCCTCGTTCAAGGTCCTCGCCTCTGATCAGGGAATTGAACCTATGACCTACAGGCCACAAGTCTGCTGCTTTAGGCCACCGCTTCCCCCCAAGCAAATGTCTTCCAAATCTTGAACAAATTTCCTCCAACCAGTTACCATAAACGAACAGAGAATGATACCTTTTGAGACCAAAAATTTGGCAAAGAAAAAAAAAAAAAATTATGCAAGAAATATTTTATAGTTAATTGACTTTTTGTAATTATAAAATGATAATCACTTTTTCTCTTTCTCTCTCTCCCCTTTTACGTCAGACTCCAGAAAAAATCCAAACTATTTTTGAAGGTTTTAAAAGTCTTGAGGAGAGCAAGAAGACACTGACTCAGATGCAGTCCGAGTATTTGAAGGAGGCCTCCTTTATGACTGGTATGTACAGTCCACTGTGGCACTTATTTTATTTATTTTTTACAGATTAATATACGCTTTAAATGTCATTCTGTACTGGAGATTTAGTGGAAGATTGTTCATGCGCTACAATGCTCCCCATTCCTATAAAAAAGACAAAATTTAGTCACAGTGGACTTTTGAGAGAATTGGTCTCAAATGAACCAAGCCCCACAGTCTCAACACTACCAGTGGCAGTCCTAAACTCAGGCCTCCACCGAGTCAGTAGGGGGAAAACGCGTTTTGATTTGGCACCAGTTTTACGGATTTATTCAACATGCAAAACCTTGTAGGATCTGCAGTGGTGACGAGCAAAAACGGGAGCAGCCGAAACAATCGCAAGTCATATTATTAAAACTCAGCTGCTCTTGTGTTGGTAAATTGCAAATGTTGTGAGTGTAGGCGTTTAAAAGGGAGCAGAGAGAGAGAGATTGTTAGAATGCGATAAAATGATGGTACAGAACACGTTTAGTGACTTGCTAATGGGAGAAAGTCAAAGTACCTTTCAGGCTTTGATTCTCATGATGTTTGACTTCTGGCAAAGGTCAAACTTATTAGTGTTGGGGATTCGGGGGGTTAGTGTTAGTCGAGGAACCAAGGCCTGAAAAGTACTTAGAGGCTAACGCCTGTCTGGAACTGCCCTCGTGAAACTAGATGTGAAATATCACCTTTCTAGGGAAGTTGGAGAAGCAGATTAAACCAAGACTGAAGGAGCTCTGTGACTGGCAGAAACAGAAGGAAAGGACGATGGAATCGGACTTTTACTTTTCCCGTCTCCTTCAGGCCAAAGCTGCTCTCGTGAAAAACACCGCCGGGCAATCTAAGGCCCAACCTCAGTCCGACCAACACAAAACTTCAGCGCAAATCACTGCCCAGCAGGCCACGCCGTCATTACTTGAAGCGGCGCTCCCGTCACAAAAGGAGCACCTCCTAGGCGACTCCCCGGCTTCAGTCCCAGCCAGCCAGCCTCAGCCCGTGTCGATGGACGTTCAGGAAGTACCTGGAGACCAAGCCGAGGTCACCGTGCCCGATTCCCAAATGGAAAACCAGGATGGAGCCGCGCCTGAAGCCTCAACAGAAGCCTCACCTTCGACCCCGTTAAACACCCACACTGTCTCTTCCCGAAAGCCCTGCACTCTTCCTCTGATCCGCTCCAAGACCGGCAGAATCATACTTCCTTCATCTTTGAAGCCAAGTAAGTCCTTCGCAGTCAAGACTCGTAAGGTTTGTCCTGTTTGTCTCATTTGGAAGTAATGCCATATTATGGTTTTTTTTTTCACAGTTGGTCAAGGCTACTATACGCTCATAGTCAACAAAGTCCGCGAGATCTGTGAGGAGAGTGAGGTTAGGGCGTCGCCTAATCCAACGCCTTCTGATGCTGAGACCTCCAAGAACCAAGACAAGAGCCTTCCCGAGTCTGACCAAGCTTTAAATTCAGAAAGTAGTCAAACCGTGGAGGAGACAGACGCATCGTCTCCCCTTGTGGACAAACCTGCTAAGTCCTCAACCTCTGAGCCAAAGTCTTCTGTTCAAACAACCCCCCTGGCGAAGCTGTCCTTCCTCAACCAATCGGTCCTCATGCCATCGGTGGCCCTACAGCCTCTGCAGATGAGCATGGAGGGTGCAGTGGCGGTTTTGAACAAAATGGTGCCGACAGCCTGCTTGAGTTTTAACCGCACGGACCCCGCTCACGTCGAGCCGGAGCCTGTGGTGTTTCGCCGTCGCAGAGGCAGGCCTCGAAAGCACACGACGGACCGGGTGGAAGAAACTCGTACGAACGTGATTAAAAGCAGAAGCGATGTACTTGTGGAGGAGAGTGAAAGTGAGCGTGAAACATCTGCTCTCGCTGACGAGCCCGGCGAAAGTGGTTTAGAGGAAGTGACCGAGACACGAGCTGAAGATTCCTCCGTAGAGGTCAGTGAAGTAGACGATAACCCTGTGCCGGTGAAACGGAGGAGAGGGAGGCCCCGGCGCAACAAACCTGGACAGCTCGGGAGTCCTGCTGCGGACCAGAAGAACTCGTCTCCAGTTGCGCACGAAGAGCACAGGCCCTCGAAATCCCGGCGACTGTCAGAGCGATCGGTCCGATATTTGCAAAAACTTAAAAACCGTGACACTAAATCCAGAAAAAGCCCCGCAGACGCCGTCTTGCTTGGAGATATGAACACGTCCCGGCCGTTGACTCGAGCGGCGTTGGGGAAGGACTTCCCAAGTGCCAAGAAACGGTCCTGGGTAGACGTGGAAAAGGAACTGGATCCAGAACTGGAATCAGAGTAGAGCCCTGGCGTTCTGTCTCGGTAACGGCTAACGCATTGAGGTCCTACCTCAAACACCGCTGATGCAGCAGCGTCGTCTTAATGATTGGGTTTCTTCTTCTGTTCGTTACTACTACAAAAATATTGCACCGTAACTCCGACCAGATGTGCCTGCGTGTAAATCCAAAGAACCAATGAATTAATACCTAATACTATGCATTTTGTGCGTGCGTGCATATATATGTGTGTGTGTGTGTGTGTGTGTGTAGCATTAAGTGAAGTGGACTTATTCCATCTTCTGGTAAAGTATGTTTTCAGGTACAAAGAATGTGAGAGAACTGACTGTTTGATATCTTGTTTCCTAAAGTCGATCTTTTCTGTAAATGTTTGTTTGCTTTTTATGACACACTGGATAAGATTTAATTAAATGGACTTTCTTTTTTTTTAGTTTTTTACATCTATCTGCTGTAGCAGTGACAGCGGACAGATTAACTTATATTGACACTTGCACAATTTGGTTCATTAGATCAAATTTTTGAGTTCTGTACCACAGAAGGATGTAGAGCTGACCTCATGTAGCCCCAGGATACAATCATGAAACGTCATATTTAAAGCTGCAGTGTGTAGGATTTTGGGGTGTTTATGAGCAGAAATGGAATGTAGCGTTCATAACCATTTATTCATTAGTGTATAAATTACCTGCAACAACGAATCGATGTGTTTTCATGAGCTTAGAACGAGCCCTTCATATCGACATGGGAGCGCCGTGTTGATACAGTAGCCCAAAAGGGACATACTTACTCCACCTTTTGCATTTTGCAGTGCAGCTGGGACATGAAAAGAAGAGTGGCTGCTCCCCTATAAATAGATTGCATTTATACAGGTGCTTAAAGTGCTTTACAATGATGCCTTACGTTCACCCATGTTAGCGTGCTGACATGCAAGGCACTCAACTGAGAACGGAAGTGACCCCCCAGAAATGGGGGAAGAGGCTAAAAATCTGTTCCAAAAGTATGATAATTCATCTTAGCATACTTATAAACCTACAGATGACTCTAACATTATGAAAATTGGTTGATAAATGGCATAAATAGGCACATAGTTAGTTTTGAGTGGTGCAAAATGGAAATGGCCCCCCCCAGGGGGGTCTGAAAATTGGAACCCCATCATTTTCTGACTCTCTGGTCCCTATTGAAGCCAAAACAGCAAAAAAAAAAAAACAATTTCAGCACAAAAATCCTACGGAAGCTGTTTTCTTGACCATACCGTATCACACTAAATCCTCGTCGACCAAAGAAGTGAAAATGTGAAAAGAAACATCGTGAGCGGAAATTAGATGGCACTAAATCACTAATCCTGCACACAGTAGCTTTAAGGATCCACATACTTTTACACGTTTATTTTTCTAGGACATACATAGTGCCATACTTTGGATTAGAATATTTTATATACGCTACTATGAAAAAGTATGTAATGTGCTTAAAACGTATGAAGTAATGAAAAGCTGGTAAATATAAATGATATTACTAGAACATAATGCTTTGTTCTCACTATATTTTATATGCAATCCTGTGAAGAAGCAGCAGTGGCCTTGGTGGCTGAGACCGTGGTATCTCTTTATCCTCTTTATACGCCCTTTTATACTGGAGATTTACGAGATGATGCTATTTATTGTTTTTGACTTGAGTTAATAATCTGAATGGGGTGGACACATCTACTCACGGCATTTTACAGGGTGCATGCCTCGGCTTTTCCAAAGCCAAGGAAAAAGTATTTAATGTATCAATAAAATTGTGACAATTTTTCGCCTTAAAATAGCGTAATTTTGGTGTTCTCCTTTGAAAATGGGATTAGATTTACTCGGGTTTTTACCAAAATTTTATTACTGGGTTGATGATGAGCAAACGGTCTTTGTGTTTTCGGGCACTGGACAGAAAGTTTCATCAAATTTAAAAGGGAGGTTTGTTGTGAGATAGTTTCTTGAATAAATTTGGGGGATTCACATTTGTTTTTTTGATATGAATGTTCAGATGTTTTAATTGTGATATTTCTGTTATAACACTGAAAGGGAAAAAAAAAAAACCTACATTTTCAAAATTTTATGGTGCCTCAAGAAAACCGCATTACTCAAAGAGCCAAAATTGTGTTCCAAATGTATTTAGACTTATAGCTGAATAGTACTTTATCCTTTCTGTACTTATTACTGTAAATATAAAATATGTATTGCACTGTTTGAAAATTATTAGTCCCAAAATGTTGCATCGAGCAACAGCAGAATTCCTGTTGGAGAATCTCTGGATAAGACTGTTAAATAAATAAAAAAAAAAAAAAAAAAAGCTGTTCCAACTCTCTAATTGTTTCCTCTAGATGTGGAACACGTCCGCCTGTCTGTCTGCAGCCATAACTTCAAAACGCAAAAAGCAACTTCACTCAAACTTGGTGCTTAAACTCAGTGGGCCGTCCTCTCGCGACACAGGTCATGTCAAGGTCAAAGGTCAAGGTCAACTCAAGCCATCGCTGACTAAACCGCATTAAGGCCATATCTCGGGAACGAGGCGAGATACTGAAACGCAAGTTTTCTGCAAGTGCGTCCGCTGTGCTGGGGCTGAACAAATGTGTCAAGACTTCTGAAGTCGGTGACGTCAAGCGACGTCGAAAAAGTAGGTGGAGGTCGTGTTTTAGATGGCTTGTTACAGAGATGTACGTGGTTTGCGTTTTTTTGGGGGGAGCTGTTTTTGAGTTCCATAAAATTATGCAAATTAATTGGATTAATTTAAGCCTAATGTGTTGTAAGCCAGTGTTTCCCAACCCTGGTCCTCAGGGAACACCTAACCTGCACATTTTCCATCTCTCCCTGCTCTGCCAAAAGCTGATTAGCTCATTCAGGTGTGCTCAGCCAATCAAGAGCTAAGAGACACCTGAATGAGCTAATCAGCTTTTGGCAGAGCAGGGAGAGATGGAAAATGTGCAGGTTAGGTGTTCCCTGAGGACCAGGGTTGGGAAACACTGTTGTAAGCAACCAAGATAAATTGCTGTAAGTTGTATGATGACAATAACCTCTGTAGATACTGTATTTTCTTTTTAATTGCAATACAACTGCATTGATGACTATTGGATACATGCAGCCTTTGCTAATTAAATTCAGAAGTAGACTTCTGATTTTTTTTTTGAGGATACATTTGCTCTTCATTATTCAATAGATAAGATGAAACTTTTTTATTTTTTATTTTTACAAATTGTTTTCCATTATTTCTGTTAACACTGCATACTCATTCTAATCCCATATGAATTATTTAACAAATGAGTGTCAATCAGAGCCTTATGTGTACACTAAAAAGTTACACCACATCAGTATTGCACACAAAATAATTATCACATAGTAATGAAATTGTAAGTGTAGATTTATTGTGCTGATACCATTGTATGTATTTGGATATGGAATCTATTGTGCACTGAACAATGACCTGCACCCCCCCCCTCTGCTGCACTCTAATCCTATTAAATCAATTAAGTGCAACAACAAAAGCAGCGTTGATGTAATCATGAGACCAGCGCAGGCTGAGGTTAATCTTGATTTATCACACGCAAATTGCACAGAGCAAAAAGTGCGCGTCCCCCTGCAGAAGAAGCAGAAGCTGCTTGGCAGGTAAACGCAGAGCAGGACGGCTGCAGAGAGAGATCAGTGTCCCCGTGTCCCCGTGTCCCGAGCAGCAGGATCACTGACTTTGTAAAAACCCCCGTGGCGTGTCGGACGCGTGCGATCGGAAGCTGCGGCCCCGCGAAATGCCGGGCGACGGGTTCACGATCAAAAGCCGCATCAGGAGTTTGCTGACGTCTCCGGCGCTCAAACACAAGAAGAGTGGCAAAGAAAATCCGAGCAGCAAGGTACGTGTGCAGCTCATCCTTTCGACTATTGCAAACTGTGTACTATGCATGATTAAAAACTGGACTTTTTGCAACATCAATTCAAGTCCATAAGTATTTGGACAATGACGATTTTTACATTTTCGCCTCTGCACACAAAACACAATGGAGGTGAAGCGAGATGTGCTTGTCATGTAGACTTTCAGCGTTGATTCAAGGGGTTTTTAACAAAATTATACATAGTCTCCATTTTCAGAGGCCACAAGTATTTGGACAAACTATATAAGGATTGTTATTAATGCATAAATCATCACTTTTACAGCCAGTTTTCTTCAGAGAAGTCAGGAGATGGATACATGAACACTTCCAAGTCCCCGAATATGTCTTAGACTTCATTTGCATCAATCATTAAGAAATTCAAACAGTGTGGTACTGTGTGGTAAAATCTGTCTGGTGGACGCAGTTCTCAAAAACTGCAAGAAGGATATGAGTGAGGGAAGCCACCAAGACACCCAGACAAATCTGAATGAGTTGTAGGCTTCTGCGGCCGTGATTGGAGAAACTGTGCACAGTGTAACCTGTCTGTTGCACCACCAGGCACCGCTTCATGGTGGAGTGGCACAGAGGAGGATTTTCATACGGGGGGGAAACCGGATCAAATCTAGCTGAAAGTTTGCACCTTATTTGAAAGAAAATCCTTTTCTGTTCCACTCCACCATCAAGCTGTGGAACTGGTGGTACAACAGACAAAAGTTGCACTATGAAGATTCTCCAATCAAAGCCACAGAAGCACATATCCTCTTCAGAGTTGTCATGGGTGTCTTGGTGGCTTCCCTCACTCGTCTCCTTCTTTCACCATTACAGTTTTTGAGAACTGTCTACTCCAGACAGACTTACCATACTGTTTGTATTTTTCCATGATTGAAAAAAATGAAGCACAAAACACTAACTGTATTATTTTGCACAATTGTCACTGTCCAAATACTTACGGACCTGACTAGTATGGAAGTAAATATATCAAATAAATGTGGAAATAGAGTGGGAGAAGAAATGCAGTTTTGTGATGCAGTTGGAGGCAACTTAGAAAAAATATATGCTGAAGATGGTTTCTAATTGGTTGGCACAGTTGTTTATATTTGCTTGAGTATAAATTTAAATGCTATTCGTCGGCCACAAGAGAGACGGATACATAAAGATGTTACTTCAGACTTACATTTGCTGCATAAATCCCAGCACAGACAGCGTGACTCGCCAAGCCTTATGTCGCAACATCTGCTACGTTTCATAATTTTTGCCCTTTTACGCGTCTTATTTTGTGGATTTTTGGTCGTTTATTTGACAAGTGTGTTTTTGTACTTTTGTTATGAATGAATTCTATAATGGCTTGAGGTTATTTTGGGGCAAAATAAACTTTATTCCTCAGTGTGCGGCCTTGAGTCGTCAATAAGTGTTTGAGTTGTTATTGCGGCTCCTGGCTACAAGGAGAGATCGAAGAGAATGAAAATGGGTTGAGCTACAAGGTCAAAAGATACAAAGAAACAGCAACACAAAGTGAGGAGGTAGGCGGACAATATGCACAGTTCGGGGCCCGATGAACTCAAGGTACAACATCTTTATTTTGAAAACCAACAAATCCATTTGTAAAACTCACCAACCAACCGCGATGTTCTCAATCGTTTTTCTGAGGATTACAGAAAATTACGGCCACGTACTACTTTGATAAAAAGGCAGATCAAACAATTTGTAACTCGGCCCCCAAAGTACTTGTTGGGGTTCTAAGATATACCCACAAAAAAAAAATTGGCAGAAAAGGCAACAATTTTAAGTTTATCTTGCAATTTTGATGTATAATAGTCACAATTTTAATTTAGTCATCTCACATATTATTCTTCCTTTGAAAGTCAGTAACTTGAAGAACTGCCAGGAGGACATATGGAGAAATCCTTGATATGTCTGAAGCAATTATAAGAGCCAAATGGCATAGTTTAACAAAAATTATTTGCCATAAATTAAAAATACGGGAATGCCAACCCCTTTATCCGGATCTGCTCTGGTTTCTTCCCTGACTTGTGCTCTACCTCTCCAACAAGTTTCTTGAAAATCAGATAGTAGTTTTTTCTATAATCCTGGTGACAAACGGTCAAAACACAACTTACTTTGCAGACATAAGAAAATTCGCCACATTGCCTGAGATCTACGCTCTCGTGATTGCCGTTAATCTCTATGTGATTATATGTGTGCATGAATGTTACCAAGATATCTTAAGAACGCTTAAGCCGATTTTGATCAAACTTGGCAGACACATTGGGGCTGTGGATGGGAACAAGTGTTTTGATTTTGGTTATGATTGGTCAACGACAAAGGCCAGATGTCAAGGTCAACTATACAGCCCCGTGCCAATACGTATAATAAATGGCTGATTTGAAGGAAATGTGTTAAAATATGCCTGAACCTTTGAAATGTGTGCCATCACTGTGTTCCCTGTCCACTTTTGATCTAGTTTTACATATTTGCTTAACGTTGAAGCCAGATAGTTTCACAACGTGATAAGTTAACATTAGAACAGTAAGGTACAGTAAAATACAATACTAATAAATAATCATAAAGTAATCAACTCTGGATGATTTGGTTTGAATGAATTTTTGGGGTTGACTGCTGTAAAATTGAGAATGGTTGCGTTTCAATTAATTGCATATATTATTTATTTATTTATTTTTATCTTATTTTGATTTCACCGTACTGATACTTATGGATATGTTTGTGTTTAATTGTAAAAGCAATATAAGATGTATAATATGCACCAGAAAGTGCTATACAAAAAAGAGTATTATTATATTATTAATACTAGGATAACAGAGTCATAAAAGTTGTTTGAAAACTAAAAAGCACAAATATAATCAAATAATGAGTGACAGGAAGCTTTATGTTTTTAAAAAAAGTTAAACTGAGAAATTACAATCTAACAGCTCGTCTTTAGACTGATTGTGGCATTCTTTGAGAATTTTATTTTTTTTAATTATTGCTAACTTTTGAAATTATTTTCTTGGCTTCCATACCTATGCAAAAAAAAAAACCTCAAACGTCACAAAAATACATTTTTTGTTTGTTTGTGTGTTTTTTTAGTAAATTGTCTTCAATATGATACAAAGGTGCCTCAACAATCTGAAATACCAAACCGAACAGACGTCTATTTCACGCTGATCACCTCCATCTATTCCTGTGTTTAATCAATGAATTGATTGGATTTCCTACAGCACTGTAACCCTTCATCACTGAGGATTTGTTGTCAAACACTGCAGATGAGGTTAACCTGTGTCTCCACACTGTGTCTCTGCAGGTGACTTTGGAGAAGGTCTTTGGCATCACCGCTTCAGGAAACACTGGTCTGACCTGTGACCCCAGATCCGGACTTGTGGCCTATCCTGCAGGGTGAGGAGGCAGACAGTGCTGACTTAATGCCTTTTTATCTCCACATCTGGCCCTTGACCTGTCCCGACTCCATCTATTCCCTTATCTTATCACATGCAGACGGTTTGAGGCCATTTTCCGTGAAAGAGCTTCTTATTATTCTGTCCTCACGGACGTGCAATTCGACTTTCTGAGAGATGCGCCGATGTGTCTTAGTGTGGATGTTATTAAATCTATGCAGACTACAGTTCGGAGGATTTAGTGCTCCAGTGGCTCAGCGCTGCTGCAACACCGCGGTGAAAACGGTTTGAAAACAAGCACACTGGCTCCCCAGAGGCTGTAACACAAACGGGGCACTGAGTCTCTTTTGTTCCTCTAAAATCTGGCAAAGCCGTATTAATTCTAAGGTCACTGAGAGGGGAAAAAAGGAAATATGTCGGTTTACAGCGTTGCAATGTCAAGGAATTTTACCTTGTGTGTCTGAGAGAAAATTAAAAAGTACTTTATGTGTGCAATTAGTAGTACAAATTCTGATACAGGCAGGAGTTTGGGTATATCTGTACATTCCATTTGGCATGTAATACATTTTTAAATAGTCTCTGAATTTGAATTAACTTCTATATAAGTGGATGGATAGATGTTAATTCATAGATAGTAAATTGAAAAATTAATGCATGGAGGGCTGGTATCTAATCTAATCTGAAAACATGTTAAAATTGTAAAATTAGGTTTAAATTTGTAGCTAAAAATGCATAATAAAAAATTTTAAAAACCAACAACTCCAGAATGGTTACCGAGAGAGTGCAACACCCTCACCTTACGTGGTTGACACTAATTCATGCTAATTAATTCTTTATGATTCAGTAATGCCATGATATATGGTTCTGTGTGTCGTTGGCATTTGTTCAAGTTCGAACCACTTTATCCTTAAAGAAAACGCGACGCTTCCACCATATTAAATCCGTATTGGCATTAAACTGTTGGTGTTTATGACCTTGAATTTGACCTTTCAGAATCACACAAGGTCAAAGGCTATGTGACCGACAAAGGCGAACTCGAAGCAGTGCGTAAAGCTCCGCAGGTGGGATGTCCCAGGGTGGAAGAAACAGGAATAAAGCTTTTTTTCATAGAAGCAAAGCAATCCTTTTTTAATTATGTAGTCAATATACAATAACTTTCATATGAGCTAAACATCAAGTGCCTATCAACTCTTTATCATAAGTAGTTTCTGAGATATTAAAAAAAAACTTCCCTCGCCGCCATTGTTTACCTTAGCAACCATGTCAACATGGCATAAAAGCCCTTCCAAAGACCTTTTATAAGAGCCAAACATCAAGTCTCTATCTTAAGTAGAAGCTGAGATATTCAGAATTTTTCCCAAGCAACCATGGTTACCATAGCAACCAACTTGACATTTCATATGAAAGCCCTCCCAAAGAACTTCCATATGAATTTAACATCAA
>OMMV01100654.1:0-10483 GCA_900302635.1 Chatrabus melanurus
AGCTGGAAAATCAAACGTTTCCCGAACACCGTGGGGAGGAGGGCCACAACTTCATGGCCACCAACAAAACGCAGCAAAGATTGTTCTTGCTCCGGCTTTAATTTTTGGATATTCGGCAGCGTTGCCACAACGGAGCGAAGGTAGAGCCGGTAGAGCCAGGCTAGCACTCTCCGCCTTCTGTTTAAGTTTTTTTTCCGCAAAAGGATATGACGTCATGTTACTAGATGGTCGAAGAAAAACATTTCGCCCTCTGCTGGAGAAAAGCGGCAACTTTTTTCCCCACCCGGCTTAAACATATACTAAAATGAAGCATTTAAATTTGGAAAAAAATCGATTTTTGAACAAAAAAATCGATTTAAAAATCGTAAAACAAAAAATCGCGATACTTATGTGAATCGATTTTTTCTCCCACCCCTAATATGCATCACATCATTTTATAAGGGAGTGATGCAGACCCCGAGTGCACATACTAACATGTTTGGGGAGAATATAGGCAACTACTCTCAAAAATGAGAGACATTTGTACTTGATGTCATTTCCCTCCTACCTTCCTGCTTGTGTAGTTTGAGACAAACAGTCACTCTTGGGTGATAATTAAAGAACGATGGAGGAAAAATGGTCAATGATTATGTAGAGGGGAAACTTTCTGTATCAAAGAGGATTTACAACAACAAAATAAGATCTCTAGATGTGCAAATTGGGGATATGTATGCAGGCTCAGTATACAAGCTGTACATCTATTTCAATACATTACGTTTGTGGTCATAAATCTTGATTGCCTGTCATATGTTGGAGGTTTCTCTAAAATAAGATAAATGCTCACTGGAAAAGTTCACCAAACTAAACCAGTAGAAACTAAAAATCTTTGAAAACCTATTGCTTGCTAGTACTTTCTATTTGTTTAGGAACAACTGGTAAGTCCAACTGAATTAAGCCTTTACAATAGTAATGCTAGAGTGTGAATGTGTTTGTCTGTCTATATGTGGCCCTGCGATGGACTGGCAGCCTGTCCAGGGTGTAGCCCACCTCGCGCCCAATGACTGCTGGGCTAGGCTCCAGCCCCCCGTGACCCTTATTTGGAGTAAGCGGATATAGAAAATGAATGAATGAATGAATAGTAATGATAAAGTATTTTAGTAATACCCATATCCTTTGGATTGTGGCTGCTGGTCCAAAGTATGTGGAACCGCCTGTATAGTATTACCTACAACCCTCGGATTCTGGCCTCTGGTCCAAACCATGTAGAACCACCTATTTAATAATACCCACATCCCACAGATTCTGGTCTTTAGTTCAAACCATGTGGAACCTCCTTTATTTGTCTATGCTAATGTTACCCTCACTCTATGAGAGGGCATTAAGAGGTTACTGTAATTGGTCTTGGTGAGGCTCACGACATTTCCTCTGTATCACGTGACCAACGTAGGCAGCCAGAGGCCCCCATAGACATTGGAATTCTGAACGTTATGTCAACGTAAACATGCCAGTATCCTGCACTTAGTCGTAGTGGCTAAAATAAGGTTCTGTTCTCTAATATGAATATATGTGTATCACATTTTCAATTTTCTCGAAGGATATGCTGCTGTGCCGAGTTCCCACCTATAATGCTATCCCTCATTAATATGAGCTAAATAGAGTAAAATACAAAGAAAACTATAACTACACTGGAGTGCTGAAGCAAATGAGCCAATTTATTTGAATTTGTATCCCAAACATTTAGAAGTTCTATATTAACTGACTGGTATAACAACTACAGTAGTTTCCTCTGGATGGAGTGCAGCTTCCTCTTCATAGTTATGAAATACACATGGGCAAATATTCTCTGTCATTTACACACATTTATTTGAGAAAATGACAGAACAAAGACTAATGTTATATATATTTATCCAATCAGATCCGCGAACATCCAAGGTTATGTGACACAGGTGCCCAACCTTAGATGACGTTGCGATAGACAATTGGTGGAAAATTTTGGCCAATCGTCCACCGAGATGTCATCTAAGCGCTGCCATTTGAGATGACATCGCGACAGACAAATGGCTGAAATGTAACCTTGTCGACATATAAAAATGTACCTTTTCCGGCACTGGAACAAGCTACACAGGTCCGTTGTACCAATCGCTGTAACTGCGATAGGACAACTGTCTCACGCAAACTTGGATATTCGTGGATCCACTGGAAATTTTCATGCCTATCCAACTAATTTCACTACCCTCAGCTTAGTGTTTACAGCTATATGTTCTCGCCACAAAATGGTACCATACCTAAAATCAGAGTTGTTTGCTTTAGTGTAAATATATTTATGCTCAACAATCTAAACACATTCGGTGTCTGTCCTTAGATGTGGTTTGGTAGATTAAGATGCATTGTGAGGTTTTGAAGTTATTTTTTCCTGCCTGTGCACAGGAGGACACGCAAAACCCAAGAAAGACTTTTCTTTCTTTTCAGACCCGAGTTTTAGAATTTTCAGGTGACAACTGCGAGAAGACAACCCAGATCTAGAGAATATATTTACACACAATAATTGTTTTGCGTTAAACTATTTTTTGGGCTATTTTAGCAGAGAACATTACTGCTTTCAAGTTTGTCAAATTAACTTCAAATTATTCTGGTATGTACATTTGTATTTGTATCAGGATTTTACTACTAGTAGTATTAAAGTGCATTGTATATTGACTGGCAAAATGTGACTTCATTTCAACTATAATGTTAGTTACTATAAAACAGAATGTTTTGTTTGTTGTGTAAAATAAATCATTGTTAATTCTGTTGTGAATTAGTTTCCTTTTCCTTAATTTTTTTCCTTCTTTCTCAAAAAAAAGAAAAGAAAAAAGAACTGATAAGAATGCTGTTAAAGTACTGGATCAATAAGCAGTATCATTACAATCTTAGCGAAACTCATTCGTAATCACATCAAAGCATACGTGTTTAAGAATACCACAGAATTAAGTGTACGCCTACCTGACAGCAAGGATGTGCATTGGTTGTGAACGTCGGAGGCCGGCTTGGGGCGACTCCGTGGACGAGGAGGGCGGCGGCTCAGGAGATACGTGGCAATGTGAATGTGAGTGCTGACCCTGCCGCGGCTGGTTGTGTGGCGTGTGCTGATGATAATGATGATGGTTGTAGTGAAGAAGGTGGTGGTGTTGGTGTGAGGAAGACGTCTGTCCATTGTGTAATAGTGGGGTGGTTTCCGGTTGCTGACCACTGCAGTTAGAATACAGACTCTCAAACGACGAGTTCATATCATTCACGAGGGCCTCTAAATCAACGTCGTCCTCTGAAAGACACACACACACACAAAAAAGCAGCACATCACTTACTGAATGCAACACAAGGGACAATCAGAAAGCAGACCCTGCTGATCAGTTCCTTCCTTCTTTGGAGAGATTCTGGTTTCCAGCCAATTATGGAGCATATCTCGATAAGTATGACTCCTTGAAACATTTTTTTGCTCAGAAAAATCTATTTGATTAGGATTATTACAGTCCAACTGAGTCCCCCCAGGGGAAGAGGATACTGACTAATTTGTGACTGCACGTTTAAAAACTATTGCTTTTATTGTGTTGCAAACTTTACAGTGTCACCAAGATGCAATCATCCACCAAAACCAGCCGAATCTGGCTATGGATCAAGATTCTACCATTTCTTTAATTAATAGTATCAATATGGCTCAGTACCACCACCCCATCATTCATTTCTACCAGTCTACAAGAAATGATCAGTTTTTGATTCATCGGCATTTGGTGGCCATTCTTTTTTTGGTAGGTGTTGAGCTTTTGTGAAACAAATAGGGTCGGGCACGAATATTTCTCTAAAGGCACAGTCACACTATGACGTTTACCCCAGCGTGTGGTGAACGCAGGGCAAAGGCAAGAAAGTTGGCCAGACGTCAGCAAAACCCACGTTCCTGGAGTTTGGTAGTTTGTACTGGTAGCCAACGTAGCCAGAGGTACGTCGGCAAACGGTGAGGAATTTTAAACATGTTGAAATGTTTGGATGCGGTTGACGTTCATCGGCGGAGGACGGCGGAGCCCAGCAGCGGCTAGCAGTAAGTTAGTCTATGTTGGCCCAAACATCTAGGTGTGACTGCGCCTTAAAGGACTGTGAGGGTCTGTAATTCACAACTGCACTGTTTTATTTCACAATTAGGCATATCACTGCAGACAGAACAAAAAAAATAAAAATCAAAGAGTGTCTGTCTTTTTTAATGTAAAGAATCAATATGAAAGTGCCACAGTGGCATAGCAGATGTAAAATAGCCAAGACAGTTGAAGGAATGTCAGTGGAGGGAGACAGAGACCAAAATATCCTTTACACAATTATAACAAAAATAACTAAAGGGCACAGTCCTGTTTATTTGTGCTTTACTAAGCTTGAGCACATGTAAGGGTGCTGTTTCACCAGAGTACAAGTAAGACAGAAGTCAATGGAGGGCACTGTAAAAATGGCACTATAAGGATAAATTAAAAACAATGGTGGATATGCATCGGACTTAAAATGTTGTTTACTCTTCCGTGTGCCAAGGACAACAACATCGACACTCAATTTAATTAAACCGTCCATGTTTTTGACGTATCCTGCTAAGAGACAAATGAGCATATACAGTATGCTCACAACATAATAGGCCAATATCTCATGCTTGGTTATGACAACACACACCAAATTCTACTAATTTCATCTCCGTGTTAATATTCACCATCATGCAAAATTATAAGTTCCGACACACATTCTTTTGCGACTTATTTTAACAATCTTGCAAAACTATCTCACTCACATTTTGTGGGTCTAAACAAAATGAGCCAATAATAATAATAATAACAATAAATCAACGTGATCTTGGAGGACCTAACCACATGCACACGGAGCCATTTATAACAGCACAGTAACCCCTTCCTGCCCTCAGAGGCAGGAGAGAAATCAAACCAAACCCCATCTGTTCAAACTATCATTTTAAAAATACACTGGATTACTACATTACAACCTTCTGCAGTGTCTCTCGATTTATTGCTGACTTACTTGTGTAAAAGTCATAAAACATACAGTTTACAAAAACACTGACAGAGCCGACAAAAGCAATACAACATAAAGTTTACTAAAGCCAAAAGAAGCGTTTCAATTTCAAGTCGGTAAGTCACAAGAAAAGAAAAATGAAAGTCATGCAAACCTTCCGTTTTGGTTTCAAACACTTCAGGCACCCATTAAAAAAAAAAGAAGTCAAGTCCCTTCATATTGTTGGGACTTTCCCATTCTCCATTTCAGTTTCACTGCTCTTTGATTGTGGCCAGAAGTTGAACCCGTGACCTCACTTTGTATCGCCTTACCATGAAGGAGGAGGAAAAATACCCCGACATGCACGACACACAAGACTGCCCAACGCGCGCACATGCACTGTACACCGGTAACCAGTTTTGCGAGCGTGCTTAATCAGCAAGACTATCTGGACTGTGTGCATAGAGCTGGTGTTGCCCTGTGAGCCAAATCTCCAGAGTTAAGAGGTGCAAGTACAAACCTGTCTGAAACTTCTACCACTGCGGCTCACAGAAAAGTTTCTGCGCTGTAACCATCACTTCTAAATTCATTGCACGTATCAGGCATTCTGCTTTTAAAAGTTGTGGAATTCTTTTCAGAGGCGGAATGTATTCTCAAAGCCGCTGTGAAAAACCCAGAGGAGATTTAAATTCATGAAGCGTATTTTTTCAACAGACTTTCAGGAGCGTGCAATCTGAAGTGGGCTCGGTTGAAGCTCTTGTCTAATTGCTTCACGGTGTGAAACATTTATAATCTGGCTGCTTAACTTTGCTCTTTCTAAATTGCATCCTGTGATTAATAATTCTTCATTATTAAAAAGAAATCTATCTCACGACTTCATCATCTTCTGTGCACACTGAACCTACAACCATAGTGGAGAACACAAAGGCACCACTAGAGGGAGACAAGCTCTATATTGTATGAAGCGGAGGCTTTCCAACCCATGTTTCAAGTGCAGCATCCCCAAACAGACAAGCTTCCAAAACGATATTTATTACAACTGTGCAATTATTCAGTGGATGATGTGTCACGTAAATATGTCACTTTTTGTTGTAGTTCTAATTTGTGCATGTAATATAGCACATCTTTTTTCTGATACTCTCATATGAGAGAATCAGGGGTACAACAGGAGTGGGAGAGATTAAGAAAAGTGCAGGAAAGCATGTTGAATTGGGTTTGGACATGTGAGGAGACGACATGAATACGCGGGTAAAAGAGTGATGAGAATGGAAATACAGGGGAAGAGAAAACCCTAAAGTGGACATGAATGGATAAAGGCTCACGTTCTTGTAGAATTTGTACACTGGCTAATGCGATAATGTGCCTATGAATTAAAGTATTGTATTAAAATCTCCCACATGATTAGGGATGGGAATTGACTTTATCTATATCAGCTTCTTCAATTCCCTTATCGATTCCTCATCAATTTTTCTGAGTGGGAAAATGAAGGTTTTCAACATTAATGCAGCTGTTTCCGTGTTTGCTAGATGCAGAGCTTGACGTCATGATGCTACATCTGACATTATGACGGATGAGCTTCCAACGCGGAACTGTCAGAAAAACAAGCCGGCGTTCATAAGATGAACTGATGATGTCAGACGCATACATTTGGAACCGATTCTCAACTGGAACCCATTCCCTACACATGACGGCTCAGGTCTAAGGTCTGCTTCCACCACACTGCAGAACCACCTTGGGTCCTGGATGCTAACAACCCAGGCAGACAACCGGTCCATCGAAAGTATCTATGTGGCCGCAGCCAGGTGAAACGTGGGCGTCCCCTTGGCCTCCTCCAGCCGCTGAGTGCTCAACATTAAGGCACGTGCGTGCTGGATTATGCCCAGAGAAATGCACCACATGACCAAAATGTCATAGTTGACGTGCCCTCACAATGCAAGTGATACTCCTCATCTTAGTCTCCCTAAGTATCCTTCAAACAGACCTAGTACCAAAACACGTCCAGCCTTCGCTTTAGGTCACCGGGGTTAGTATCCAAGTCTCACAACCGTACAGTAAGACAGGAAGCACCAGGACCCTAAAGACAAAGATGCCAGCATCACCAAACACCTCTGTCCAGCGACCTCCTGACTCTATAAGCTCCAAGGGTCTTCACTGCACGGCAACACCTAGGTCCAAACCTGAGGTGGCTCATGTAGGTGGGAACCTGGAACATCCTTTGCGGCAGGCGTGGGCTTGAACCCTGGACCTTCTTGCTGGGAGGCAAGAGTGGTGTCTGCTGCCTTTTAATGAAATATCTAATAATATACATAAATACAATGGTGGCCAACACACATTTGGAAAAAACTGATATCTTATTCAGCAAAGTTACGCAAATGTTTTAATGTTATGCAAAGTTATATCAAAGTGAAAATTCTGCCCAGCGCCCGACCCTTAATTGGAATAAGCAGGTTTAGAAAATGAACGAATGAATGAAATTCTGCCCAGTTCACACCGATTGGTTTTCCTGCCCAGAAATGGAAGTGACACTGCTAGATAACGGCACTGTTTTTGCATGGAAACGACAGACAGCCATGACAAACTATGCTAATAGCATGGAATAATTTCAGCCTAGATGCAAGTTAAAAGGCGAACAACTTGAGAAGAATGAGAGACACAACACGATGAACGTTTGTGCCGATTTGCCACCTGCAAGTTGGCTCCTAATCTTAAGTGATTCCTCCATCGGAATATGGGAATCAAATGTCACAAAGACACGATACGACAGAAACATGATACGTTTAGAGACTGGATGCACAGAGAGACGGACGAGTCTCTGAGTATGACTGTACATTGAAAATATTAGTTATTAACAAAATTCACTTTGCGTTTCCCTAATTATAAAATCTCATCAAGGATCCTCCGATATCAATCAGGTTGCCCAAAAAGTAAAACAGAACAAAAACAACACTGACCAGGTCACCCCAGCATGTCACAATAGAATGTTTACATTGAAATTAGAGTTATTTTTTTAAATTAAATGTTATCAATGGCTTTAAAGTCGGCCTCTGGGGCTGCCAAGAGTCGGCTGCAAACATCCTCCTCTTTGGTTGCTGCAGCATAACGCCCTTATTAGCGCTAAAATGGGCTACAGCCATCTCTATGAACTAATGTATCGTCTTTGAGGAGCTTTTCCTGAAAACCCGTCTTGTACCTGCATCACAGGTGCCCGTGATTCACAGGTGGTTAATCTGTAGGTATTAATAGGGACAGGTAAGCTGGAGCAGCTACTTATAGATCGCCTGGAGAGCTAAAGAACTATTGGGTGCATACAAGGCCATACAGCTAATCGCAGCGCGAGAAACTGTCACAGGCAGATCTGAGGACGCCACGGATAACGTGGATGATGAACTATGATAACAATCGTGGCAATAATGAATGCTTCATACAATGAATCATAATGAGCATCGTTACAAATAATCTGAACAAGCTGCACAGTCAAGAGTTCATCCATCTCACTAGGTGATGCATGAACCTTTGAGTTGGAGAGAGAAAAATAAACTTTCCGAGTAAACCGACCTAGTTTGGTCTCCACGGGGGACTGACTGAACTGTTTGTGTACAAAGAGGCACAGAGATTTAGGGCTTGTGCGTCACTATCAGTTGTATAGTCATGTGTTTCTATGAATGGCTCAATCAGACAAACACACACATGCGTCACACGCCCAGGTATAAGACGCGCAGATTGATGACACCGACGAGCACGCTGGCATGTGGGTCAAAGCCGATACATCCGTTTGTGTGTGTGTGTGTGTGTGTGTGTGTGTGTGTGTGTGTGTGGACACAAAAGTAAGCAAGTAAACTACATTTACAAAGAGTGATTTTACACACATACAACACATTTGAAATAAAACTACGTTATCTGCTTTAATGTTTCAAATAACGTTTGGGGAAAACTGGAGATCTGTGAGCAGGTTCACGAATAATACGTCCCGCTTTGCCATCTGCATGTATTATATCTGTGGGAGTGAATCTTTTGTGATGAAGTTACTTGAATTAAATTGGTGAGCACAACACGTCTGTTTATACATGTAACTGACAAATATAATGTTTGTTTTTTTTTAACCCTCCAATAGTCTCCCCGTGAAGATGTCAGACCAGAATTATTTTCTTCATTCGGTGTTTTGTCATTACCCATAATCCAGCGTATTGCTATGCAATGGTGCATGTGTGCGAAATCATTTGAATAGTTCCGGTTTGAGTTTCTCTCTATGTGGATTCACATTTTCAACGCTAATACTTCAGCTCTTTTAGGAATACGGCTATGCTACGATCACCAAAGCTTAGGGGAGCGTCAGCAAGGCAAACTGCAACTGTCAATAAGTTTTGTACAGTGCATTTTTTGATTGTGTACTCAACACAAATAACTTGGAGTAAAGAGAACAGTGCCAAACCGGAACTCTTCCAATGATTACATGTGAATGCAGCGTTGTGTAGCGATACTTTGCCTTATGGGTAATGACAAAACACCGAATGCACGTCTTTGCATGGCGTGCTAGCACTGTGTGAAGTTCCATTGATCTGATTTGACCTCGACTTTAGACCTATGACTTTGATATGACCCGTGTTGCAAGAGGACAGTCCACTGAGTGTCTCTACCCAGTTTGACTGAAATTGCTCTTTGCATTTTGAAGATAAGACAATAGCTTCGTTCTGCTCCGCGGCTTCAGTGATCAGAGAAGAAAGCAAGCTGCCATGTTTGCAAATCACCCAGCAGCGATTTATCAAGAGGCTTCTGCTGAAATGAAGCAAAAGAGAGGTGGCAGGAAAATCAAAGAAAACGGGACAGAAGCAAAACGCATTAGAGCAGCTCTGGATCTGATATAAACCAGAGTCCTTTGTGGAAGATCTTGAAAGCCCCAGAACCAACTCGCAGTGTGTGCAGGCCCGGCGCCAGAATTAAAAGATGGCGGGGGCGATCGAGTTGCAAGGAGGGGGGCGGTGTCAAAAAAAACAAAACAAAACAAAAACACCAGGTCACATCAGCCCACGTAACCTAAGTCATCTCAGCACTCTCTGGCCTCAAACTCATAGTTCCCACATGGGAGGCAGGCGTTCTAACCACAAGGCTTTGCCCAAGCGCTCCTGCTTCTGTCGCTAGAACGTCTTTTGGTTTACTTCACCGCACAGCACCACCTGCTGGTCACTGTTACACACACAGTGACTGATGCTGCGTTCATGATGAAGGGAAACTCGGAAAAACTCTTGCTAAAGGCATGCGTTCACTTGATAAACTCAGAAAACAATTATTATTTTTATTATTATTGCTAAAACGCTGGCAACGTCACTAATATATAAAGAATGGAAACATATCACAGACAAAAAGTAAATAATTTGTTAAAAGTAATTAAATGGCACCTGTAATATTAGTGTTTCAGCAGTCATGACATTGGACGCCATGATTGTAGTTCTTATGACATCACGTCGAATAAATCGGAGCACTCAATTTCCGTCAG
>OMMV01100657.1:0-11603 GCA_900302635.1 Chatrabus melanurus
TTTTTTTTTTTCTGTGTAGCTAGACCTGTTGAAGGTCTAGCTCCTTGGGACTTTTTACTGGCACTTGGGTGTGCATGAAAAAGGGTGGGGGTTGGGCTAAATTTGCTGTGCAGTCAAGTAACAGAGCTCCAAAATGAGCTCCTTTGTAGTGGCGTAGACGTAATACTGGCATAAGCCGAGTGTAAAATCAGCATAAACCCAGTGTAGGAAAGTTTGTTCATAGTGTAGCATTTACTAGCGCTCTGGGTTGAAAATCTAGTGCCACATCTGACAATTGATAAATTAAATAAATAACCCACCTTGTTCGTTTAATCCATCACCACTGTGCACATGGATGAAAAAAGTCCTCATATTGTGCTCAGAGTGGTCTTCAGATCACAACACAGCGATTTTGAAAAGATAGTGTACAACCAGCTCAGGTGTTGTCATGGATACCTGACGTCAGAGTTTGGAGCTTTATACCCCTGGGATGCTGAACAAATGTCATGATGATGCTATGCTATGTTATGTTAAATTTGTTATGTTAAATTTGCTTGTCACTATTGCGACTACCATAAACTCAATAATGTTTAACTCAATAATATTGAAGACATAGCAACTGGGGCAGTGTGACGTAGGATGAAAGCAAATTTCCACTCAAGGGACGGCGTCTTCTGGAGTAACCAATCCAGTCAATGGTTTTGCGTCACACACCGGACCATTTAGTGTATACAAATCTCTAAAATATGATAGTAATTAAGTGAACATATAAGATAACAAGATAACTGATTGTATTAGTATGTGTTCCTTTAACATACTAAACAGTTATCACTCTTACAGACAGTTGACTTTAGAGAAGTTAGCAGATGGATACAAGTCAATTTCAAAGTCAGCAAACACCCGCTGTACTTCAGTTGGATAAATTGACAAGGAAAAATAAAACATATGGCAAAGTATGGTAAACTGGCTTTTCTGAAAAAAAAAATGAGTGAGCTGGTTTAACCCTCATCACCACATGTTGTGAGACTGACATTGCAGACAACCTCAGGTCCATGTGGACCCCATAAGAGAAAAGAGGAATACTCCCATTCAAAGGAAACTAACGCAGCCACATGGGGAGTACAGCCAGTGCATTCTGAGTGTCAGTCATAGGCCCGGGTAAATAAGGACGGTAGAAGCAGGAAGGGTGTACACTGTAAATTTTGTAAAATCTCAGCCACATTGCATACACAAGCCAGTGCATTCAGAATGGTGATCCCGAACCCAGATAAATGAGTAGGGTTTATTCAGGAAGGGCATCCAGTGTACATTTTGCCAAACCAAACAGGAAGATCACAAATCAAATTTTCATACCGGATCTCTCGAAGCTCGGGTTAACAACAACCTGCTGTTGTCAAACAGGATGCCAGTGGAAATTGGGCTACTATTGGGTGAAGAAGAAGAGGTAGAGAATGTGTGCAGAGCCAGCGGGAGAGGAGGAAAATTAGAAGTGTGCAAGTGAGAATTGGGACTTTGAATGTTGACAGTATGACTATAAAAAGGAGTGAGCTGGCTGATATGATGGAGAGAAGAAAGGCAGATATGGCTTCAAACTATTGCATTATGGTGTGGATGGGAGGAAAAATGGTGTTGGACTCATTCTGAATGAAGTGTATATTAAGAATGCATTGGCGGTGAAGTGAGTGTCAAACAGAGTGATGAGTGTGAAGTTGGAAATTGAAGGGGTGCTGATGAATGTCATCAGTGCATATGCCCCACTGGTAGGTTGTGAGATGAAAGAAAAATACGATTTTTGGAGTGAGTTCGGTGAGCTAGTAGACAGTGTACCCAAGCATGAAAGAGTAGTGACTGGAGCGGACTTCAGTGGGCATGTTGGTGAAGGGAACAGAGGTGATGAGGAAGCAATGGGTAGATATGTTAACAAGGAGAGGAATGTGGAAGGGCAGATTGTGATGAATTTTTAAAAAAGGATGGAAATGCCTGTCATGAATAGTTTAAAAAGGAGGAATACAGGGTGACATATAAGAGTGGAGGAATGTGCACACAGGTGGACTACGTTCTATGTGGGAGGTGCAACCTACAAGAAATTAGAGATGGTAAGGTGGTGGCAGGGGAGAGTGTAGGTAGACAGCAGTGGATGGGGGTTTGTAGGGTGACTTTGGAGGTGAAGAAGAGGAAGAGAGTGAGAGCACTGGAGGACAGAATGACAGGCACTGGATGGCGGCGAAGTGATTCTGGACAACTGGACAACTACAGGTGGTGAGGGACAACTGGACAAAGGAAGGAAGACAAAGAGACTTGGTGGTGGAATGAAGAAGTTCAGGAAAGTATACAGAGAAATAGGTTGTCGAAGAATTGGGATAGTCGAAGAAATGATGAAAGTAGACAGGAGTAGACGGAGATGCGACATAAGGTGAAAGAGAAGTGGCAAAGGCTAAGGAAAGGGCATATATCGAGCTGTATATGAAGTTGAATAATTAGGAAGGAGAAAAGGACGTACCAATTGGTCAGACAGAGGGGCCGAGCTGGAAAGGATGTGCAGCAGGTTAGGGTGATAAAGGATGCATATGGTAATGTGTTAACAAGTGAAGAGAGTATATTGAGAAGGTGGAGGGAGTATTTTGAGAAGCTGATGAATGAAGAAAATGAAAGGGAGAGAAGACTGGATGATGGGCAGAGAGTAAATCAAGAAGTGCAACAGATTAGTAAGTATGAAGTGAGGACAGCTATGAGGAGGATGAAGAGTGGAAAGACAGTTGGTCCAGATGACATACCAGTGGAGGCATGGAAATGTTTAGGAGAGGTGACGTGGGAGATCACTAAGGTTACACCGTGTAGCACTTTCCACTGCAAATACAGTATTTGTTGTGCTTTGACTGTGACCCCAAGCAGTGTAAAGCCGGCTGCAACCTAAACAGTGAAATAACAGGAACACACATTGTGGCAGGATCGTAGAGAAAGGCATGCCATGTCACAGTGTGCATGTTTAACTGTGACAGGATCCTGTATATTTGTGAGGTGGGGTTGTATTGCAGGAGTTCACACATGCGCAAGCCTTCTGTGATGTGATCTGAGCTCATATTTTAACATGAAGCATATCACAAGGTTTAATATACAGGCACAGAGGCACACACACACACAGAAACAACACATTTACCTCTTGCCAAATACAGCAGGTTCGAAGTACACTATCTGCAGTGTGTGGATGATAAAAATCAGAGTTCCACTACTATTGAGTTCCGCTCAACAGTAATTTGAACTGAGACTCGGAGTGGAGCCGCTGCGCCTTCGCATCGAAAGAAGCCAGTTGAGGTGTTTGAGCCAATTGAGGGTCATCTGGTGAGGATGCCCCCCCCCCCGGTCGTCTCCAAAGGGAGGTCTTCCAGGCACGTCCAACTGGGAGGAGGCCCCTTGGAAGACCCAGGACATGCTAGAGGAATTATATTTCCCAGCTGGCTTGGGAACACCTCGGGATCCCCCAGGAAGTGTAAGAGGACTTGGCTGAGGATAAGGAAGTGTGGGCTGAGCTGCTTAGTCTGCTCCCACTGCGACCCGGACCCGGATAAGTGGCAGAAAATGAATGAATGAATATGTATTAAAGAATGGAGAGATTTTAACCAGCAACTGTAATGAAAACAAACAGCCTGAGCTTCATAAGTTCAGCGGTGGAAATCACTATATTTGACGATCGCATCGACTACTTTTGTTTTGGATAGAAGCATAAAATCGCACCCTCAAGCTATGTTCAGTCAACAGTTAGTACATGGCTGTTTTTAGACCTGAAAAGTAAACTTTATTTGTCAGTTTTCTTCTAGTGATGCACTTGGCCACAAAGCCTACATCAAATTACATCTGGGCAGGAAGCACTTCAGTGATATTTTGTCTCACTGTGCCTGTTCCGGACCAGATGTCGACTCGCTTATTCATATTTCATGCGTTATTTCATGACAAACATGCACAAAGACCAGACTACATCAAGCTTTTGGTGCTGTCATGTAAAGCCTTTCTGAAAGTCACCCACATATGGAAAAGGTGCATGAGTCTCTGGTATGTATTTGTTCATTTTCAGTGTTACCTATTGAACTGGGTGACCATTTTGGTTTTTCTGTCTGTCTGTAAAGAAACTCAGTTTCACTGAAGACTTTTTTTTTGGCACACTTGTCATTGGCATCACTCCAGCAGCTGTCTCCGTTGTTTTAGAAATTGCCTGGTAATGCCAAAGTGAACGGGCCCCGGATGCAGCGGTGTTACCTGTCAGCAATTACCCCTCATTCACTGTGGTGTTCACATCTATGTGAAACAAGAAACAGCCTGAAGGTATGTGCTGCACAGTGCGTATTAGGCTGGTACAATTATAATCGAGTCCATAAGTATTTGGACAGTGACAATTTTGTAATTTGGCCTCTCGACCCCACCACAGCTTTAATTGTGTCGGTGTACTGAAGCAAAGTTACAGAAATTGTGCCACTGTCCAACTGCACAGGGACCTGACTGCATCTCTGCATCAATACACTGCTCAATATGACTTTAATCTCCCCAAAGTTCACTCCAGCACCTACTTGTATGCTACGATTGTATTCAGGAAGAAGAGTTGTGTGTCAGGGCCTGATATCCCACAGAGTGAAGACAGTGCACAGCATACAGCAAGTGTAACTCATCACGTACAACTGACGTAGTTGTAATTTAAATGCCCAGCACCCACATTGTGTTACTATCAAGTAGAGTTGGGCTCATTTGTATGCCCATGGATGTGTTGGTCTAAAAATGAGGTGTGGATTGGTGGATTGCTTTTGTGCGGCAGCAGAAAGTGACTGTGCCGTAGACCACCAGAAACCCAGTCAAATGTCGAGAAAGAGTTGTTCTGGTATTTATGCGGTGCAATATTCAGATGCATCTTACAAAATCGGGTACACTGTGCTTGTAAAACACAATGAAACTGAATTGAACACAACCATTAAATAAAACAAAAGTAAAAAGTAATGGAAAAATATATTTCAAAAAAATCACCTTACTGCTCGGGAAGCTTTGGCAGCTGTTCTCAGCTGGCACACTGACACAGCGCAGATCCATTAACTCACATGAAAATCTCTCACTGGAGTGAGGTTCCTGGTGCGCCCTATTGAATTAAGGGGGATGACAGATGAGAAGGTGATGGGATTTTTTTCATATTATACAAAAAATCACACCCAGGACTAATTAAGCAAATAAATCCAGCCTGTTTGGTGCCCTGACCGTGCTTTATTTTGTGCTCAGATTATGCTCCCTCTCAGTATCATAGTGGAGTTGGACAGTCCCCAAATGCACAATTCGCCACAGATCATGTGCCATAGATTGTTGCGATAGGGCCCCACAATAAATGCGTTTCCCCAGTATCTCTCTGTGCAAGGTCGAATCTGTACAGCGGGGCAGGGACAGGGTCAGAGTCTTTACCCAAAATATGATCTGCTACAGTTAAATATTGCAACCTTTCATTTGAGTTAACTGGCTGAACTGAAAATGAAGGAAACAAGCCTTTTGGTGAAAAGCAAACTAAGAACACTGTCACCAAAGGATGGGCTTTGGTTGAAAACCAAGATGTACATACTTTTGAGGTAATTTTTCAAGTAGATTACATTGTAATCAATTGAATTTTGTTTAATACTTTAAAAATGTATTAAACAACTACTAACATAAACCTAATCCCATCCGCTAAACTAATTCATATTGAAGCCTCTCTGTTGGCATTCACCTCCACTTTAACATCTTTAGGAAATATTTGGGAAGTGAAAAGCTAAGTAATTCTTCCACTTGCTTTAGGGGCTTCTTGAGCGCCATTCATTAATTAAGGGGAAATGTATTAGTCATGACTTCAACCAAAGCTTTTGCATATTAATGATGGATGTGTGTGTGTGTAAGAGTGTGTATCTCGTGAGTACAAACTTGCTTCAAGCCAAATCCCAACTTGCATTTTAAAAAATACAGTTCACCTTATCAAATGCTGATTATTAATTAATTATTAATCTTCATCTGGAGTCACCTCAGATTCTTACTGACGACACATTAACTGCAGCTCAAACAAACTTTTTAGCAAAGCGTTCCATTCAGTTGATCAGGCTGAATTTGAATCAGAAATGTGATTCA
This sequence comes from Chatrabus melanurus, assembly GCA_900302635.1. Taxonomy (NCBI): domain Eukaryota; kingdom Metazoa; phylum Chordata; class Actinopteri; order Batrachoidiformes; family Batrachoididae; genus Chatrabus; species Chatrabus melanurus. Next base: position 6,100 of record OMMV01100657.1, read on the forward strand.
AACCATGCAACAAACAGACAAACAAACAAATAAATAAGAATCTATTCAAAATGGTGCTGCATTCCATCCAGACTATACTGTAATTGTGGCTGATATACCGATGCAGTCACTTCATGTTATGTCATTCACCAAGCATAAATGTTAAAAAAAGATCTCATTACTATACTACTACTACTACTACTACTAATAATAATAATAATAATAATAATTATAATGGGATACTGAGCTGAAGTCCTTGTGTCCCCAGTCACACGGTGGCCATGCACTGACTGTATGGAATATTATTGCGAGTGCCATAGGTGCTGTCATTTTCAGGGTTTTTTTTGCTGTGTAACTTTGGAAAGTACCCTTGGCTTAATTTTTTTTCCTATTCTCTTTAACACAACAATGCACTGGTTCTTCAGATAGGGCCTAAAATACAGCCAAAGGGTCCCCGATGAACCCTGAATTATGCCAATTAGTCAATCAGTAGAGTTTACAAGTAATTCCATCAATTTCTTGAATCTCCTTGAAAATTCCATGCTGTGTAAAGCATCGGGGCGGTGCTTATCCCCAGATACAGTAGTGTGAAGTAGATGAGGGTCTATGAATCTGCCTGGACAGGATGCCAGCCCATTGGTGTATACTTCCCCAGCTAAGGCCGGTATCAATTTACAGCTGGATGGACTGTGACAATACACATGAAGTGACTTCTCCAGTGACAGAGACAGGTGTACTGGAGCACACACCTGTTATCAAATCCTGCACATCTGCATGTTGGTAATCCAACTCATGTCCCACAGAACCACCTACTCTACATAGTGAATAAACACAGAAGTAAATCTTTCCTGTAACTATAATTTCAAAAAAAAATATAATAATACGAACGAAGCTCACTCTTAAGTAACAAATATATATAACACATATGTAAAATGAATGAAATCCCTACACTTTGCAACTCATATTTCGTGGTCAACCTCGAAGCAAACCGAAAGCAGCGATGGTTGTGAGCGAATCACAAGCAAGCGAAAATGCGTCTACATCCTGTTTCTGTAAGCAGCTGCTCCTCCTCTCATAGGACTGTCTATACTGTGTTTGTGGCTGATATACTGATGCAGTCACTTCAAGTTATGTTATTCACCAAGCATAAATTTAAAAAATTATCATTACTATACTACTACTTCTACTACTACTACTACTAATAATAATAATAATAATAACAAAAATGGGATATTGGCCTGCCCCCCATTGCATGGTGGCCGTGCACTGAATGTATGGAAAGCTATTGCGAGTACCATATGTAGTACTGTCATTTTCAGGGTTTTTTTGCTCTGTGACTTTGGAAAATAGGTCAAGGTCACTCATCATTAAACTCACCCAAGACCTCCATGGGTTGCATCTGTGGTACAAATTTGGTGGCCGTGCACTCAACCTATCAAGAGTTATTGCGAGTACTGTGTTTCACCCAGACATGCACGCACACACACGCACACACGGACAACATTTGTATGTTCCCCCACCGGGGTGACGGGGGACAATAATAATAACAATATGTTCAATCTTACAAGTTAGTAATGCTAAAATATTTAATGCATATTTAATGCAAGGCTAACGCTGGATGTGTTGGAATGCAGGAAGATGACCAGGTGAACTTTGAGTCTCAGCACACTGAAGCTCAGTCCTACTGCTAATGTCAACCAGGCATACCCTTCACATTTGTATCAAAAAGCAACAATCTCCGGTCTGTAACGGTCTCCTACATAGCCCCAGGTACATCAGCAAATGGCGAAACATTTTCAACATGTTGAAAATTTTGTACACAGTCGCCGTTCATCAGCGAACGCCGCCAAACACCGCAAAACAACGCCGAAGACTAGCACAGGCTAGCGGAGGCTACCGATCACCGACGTGTGCAAATACATTCATATTCATCAACCCAACCTTCATAGTGTGACTGTGCCTTTAGGAAGAATGGAGTTCCATCCTCCAGTAGTGTTCCACAGACTTGTCGGATCAATGCCATAGTGTACTGAAGCTGTTCTGGAGGCACATGGTGGACCAACACTTTACTAAGACTTTTGCATGTTGGGTTTTCCTTAAATTTGTTATCTGTCTTTTACTCTCCACAATAATTATTCCTCAAGGGCAGAATGCCATGATTGATAGATGCTTGGCTTTCAACTTTATCCAAGGTCCTCAGCACACAAAGTGATGTCAGCGGTGTTTATCAGCAGTCTGGAAAGCAAAACTAACCTTTGCTACAGCTACATTGCACTTGGTCAACACTGCAGAGGGAGACAGATATACTGCTTACTTTGTAATGGTGAGTAAAACACTGGCTGCTCTGCTTAACCCACCTTCTATTCCCTGTGGCTGCAAGCTGACACCAAACATATGAAAGTCAAGAGAGGAGTTTATCACCCCCAGCAGAATGTAAAATGCTGACCCTGAGAATTACTGAACCTACAGCACTGTGGACTGAAGAAAACTGGTCAAATTTACATATCGCTGACTCTGCCTTGTTTTCCATTAGGAAACGCTTCCAAGCTTTATTTATGATCATAGAACTTCATCAGCCTGTAAATGACCCTGTAACTTTTCGTTTACGATGACGAGACAAATGACGAAATTACATTTGCTGGGTTGTAATGTGGCAGTGCATTTTTGTCTTTTACTGCCTTATGCATTGCTCTGTTGCGCAAGACGTGAGAAGATTTACTGTGCAATTTGGTAACAATAAAAATATTCCAATATATTGGATAAGGAATAACATGCATCCATTTTGGAAAGTGATTCTTTTAGATTGTATTGAGAACTCTAAAGAGCTTTTCTTTTTGTGTGAAAGTACTCGTGGGGCCTCATTCATAAAACCCTGTGTAAATTCACAACTAAAACTGTGGAGGCATAAATTCAGAAATGTGGAAAAGCATTATTTTGCCAGAGTTATAAAGCTAGAAATCTCAATGCTTGTGAAATTGTACAAACATGCACAAGCCTGATTTCATTAGGTGTGATTCTGTTGTACCTTTAGAATAACAGTTTGTTCAATCTTGGATGTTAATTTGACCCTCCTTCCTTAGTGATGTCTGTATGGTCCCAATCTTTTTATAATTTTGTATAATAGACTATACAGTTGTTCATGATGCCATAAATCTTTCAAGATGGCTCATAAGAAGTATCCTTGTGGACATCCAAAATTGTGCTCTGGAACCCTTGGCTTAATTCTGTTTTTTTCTTTTCTCTTTAACACAACAAGGCACAGGTTCTTCAGATAGGCCCTTAAATACAGCCAAAGGGTCCCCAGTGAACCATGAGTTATGCCAATTAGTCAATTAAGAGATTTTACAAGTAATTACATCAATTTCTTGAATCTTCCTGAATTTTCCATGCTGTTTAATGCATCGGGCCAGTGCATATCCCCAGATACCGTAGTGTGAAGTAGATGAGAGTCTATGAATCTGCCTGGACAGGGTGCCAGCCCATTGGCATACACTTATCCAGCCAAGGCCAGTGCCGATTTTCAGCTGGGTGGACTTTGACAATACACGTGAAGTGGCTTGTCCAATGACAGAGACAGGTGTACTGGAGCACACACCTGGAATCAAACCCGTCTGCGTATTAGTAGTCAAACTCCTATCCCACAGAACTACTTACTCTAAACAGTGAATAAAAACAAACACAAATCTTTCTTGTAACTATAATTTAAAAAAAGAATAATACTATATATGAAAATAAGGTAGACATTCTACCTCACATAATACATGGTTTGCTAAAATGGAATATATGCAATAGGAGAAAGTTTAGTTTGAAAGGTTTTAGCCAAGGCGTATTTAAACTTATGTGCCTCTGTAAAGTGTAATATAAAGTTTTATACTACTGTTATATTGCTGTTGCAAATGATTATTTTGTGTGCACAGCGTTAATTGTTGTGCTGTACCCTCAAGACAGCTATAGGCAGACTGCGGGTACGAAATGACTTTCAACCTCACCACTGTACAAATCCTGGATTTTGACATAAATTGCAGCTAAAGTCATTTCTGCCTTTAAACAAGTTTCCATATGAAGAAAAAATGAGCTGAGGTTTACCTTATGCACACCACAGTCTTCTGCTAAACATTTGTACTCTCACACCATTTTTCAATAAATAACATTGATGGTGTTGGCCTTGTTTGTGAAACTGTACAGTACTTGCATCTGTAATATGCTGTTACACAAAAGTAGAAACAGCTACAGCCACGGTCTCATCTGGGCAATTTTGGGCAATCTGTCAATATGGAGTTATTTATGTTTGTTTAGATTAACTGGTTCTTTAAAGTAGAATTCCACACTGAATTATTTTCTAAAATGAGGTTTACAGGGCAAATGAAGCATTGCATAACTCCAAACATCCTCCTCATCCCACTGCAATCATGGCAAGTCACAGCACTGGGGTGACGAATGACTGTGTAGTACTGCCCCATTGGACTAGCCACTTTGAGCAACTGCATAAAGCTGATCTTCCCACCAAGATGTGAGACTTCTCTGACACCATGGATCTTGTAGCTGATCCTGCACTCAGCTGTGCACCACCAAATCTCAGTGAGATTCCAAAGGTGATGAAGCAGCTGAGAGCAGGAAAAACCGCAGGGATCTGTGGTATCATGATTGAACTTCTTCAGGCATGAGGAGACACTGTTCACCTGCTGTTGCATTCAATCTTTGCTTCCATTTGAGAGACAGGTGTCTTCCAAACAATCTGGAACCAAGGCCTTTAGTCAGGTGGCTTCGGGTGAAAATGTTTGCACGCTGGACATATTCTCCAAAATTGGTATGTGCGACCGTAGTGGTACGTATTGGATTTTTAATAGGACCTCCTCTCAACACCCCCACCTTCCGAAATGTTGGCAGAAATCCAAAATGGCCACCATCGAACCAATATGTATCCGTAAAATCCTTGATATTTGTCCAACTATAAAGGTCTTGGTGTCTAAATGTAGGTTTTCAAGGGGAAGGAATTCAATGAGACACAATACAAGAGAAATGAAAGTAAGTATGTTTCTACCAGGTGATAGATAGCAACTTTACAGTATTGTATGACTATTGTCACTGCAACCATCCTTAAAGGATCAATCACAACCACACGCACGATTGGTGGGAGCGTGCGTCCTCTGCGATATGTGGGTTCCGTGGAGGACGTGGACAACGTGGAGCATGGAAAAGCACAGTAACGATTGCACGGGCACCGACAGAAAGGCGGAAGAACGGCGGACAGCCGCTGTGCGCGTGGCAGGTGCAACGTGAGATGTCCGGACCGGACCCTCAGGGATGCTGATAGCAACGTGTGGCCGCGGTGCGCCGTTTGTACTCCCGACCCGCGGGGTGCCGCACTTGCCGTCCGCAGCAAGCAGGTGCACCTCACAGCGTGAGACGTGTGTCATAGACCACAGACGTTCCTTTCTTTTTTTAAAGTAGTGTCCGCTGGAACGCAAGGAATCTCATTGCGCAGCTGTTCAATGCAGTCTGACGCACTGACATGTTGAGAACTC
>OMMV01100668.1:10553-25044 GCA_900302635.1 Chatrabus melanurus
ATGAATAGTGATTAGGATCAAAGCTCACTGATCATGGTCAAAGCTCAGCATTCAGGATCAAAGCTCAGTGATCTGGATCAAAGGTCAACATAGAAGATCAAAGGTTAGTTATCAGGATCAAATGTCAGCAATCAAGATTTTAAAAATCAGCAATCAGGATCAAAGGTCAGGAACATGATCAGAAATGATCAATCAGGATCAAAGATGAATGAACAGGCTCAAAGTTGAGTGATCAGGCTCAAAGTTGAGTGATCAGGATCAAAGCTCAGTGATCAGGATCAAATGCCAGTGATCAAGATCATCAGGATCAAAGCTTGGTAATCAGTAACAAAGTTCAGCAATCAGAATGTAAGTTCAGTGATCAGGATAAAAGGTCAGGAACACAAAATCAATAAGAGTCAAAGCTGGGTGATCAGGATCAAAGATCAGGCTAAAAGATAACTATAACTATGAGGATCATAGGTAACCAGTTCACCAATCAGAAATAAAGGTGAGCAATCATGATCAAGGTCACAATCAGAATCCAAGTTGAATGTTCAGGATCCAATGATTGTCTGTTGATAGGAGTACTTTGGTCCAGATCATTGTTCAGATCTGGTAAACAAAAAAAAAAAAAATGCATTTTTGGGGAAAGGTGGTCGACTTGCGTAGACTAATGATTTGTGCGTTCTAGTCAGTACCCTTCTAGCTGATTACGTTTTGCCTGTTTCTTTCCCTCATGTACAGTACCAGCATTATTTTTCATTTAAGGAAGCGGTTTGGAGTTAAAGATGTGAAGTTAAACTGCTTTTTTCAAGCCATTGCTTGGGGGGTTGTTATAGTTAATGTGACACCGCATTGTGTTTTTCTGCTGTTGTGCATGAATGCAAAATAATATATGACATACAATTGATGTAATTTATTATTATTATTGTTGTTATTATTATTAAGTTAATTAAGTCAGTTTAGGATGCTTCCTTAATCCAAGCCCAAATGTTATCTCTGAGCACTTGGCAGGGAAGGGATTATTGATAAATGATTTTTGACCAACAGAAATTTAAGAAAGTAATTACAAAGTCATTGGGACTGACGAGGAAACCTCAGTCATTTTATGCTTCATTCTTCGAGGCAAAAGAATTCTTATTTTTTCACATTTAAGATTAAAATTTCATTCCATCAAAATCTGTTTGTGATGTACAATATACACAGGGAAGGTTGTTTTCCAAGTCAACAGCTGTCAGTAAAGCCAGTTCCAATTTACATCTCACCAAAATGTTTGGCTTACTCTTAAAAGCAATGTGAGTCATGCTGTCACAGCCGCTTTTAGTCATGTTGTCACGCGTCATACGGCGAGTCCGAAGCACAAAGGGCCCCGTGTCATGAGAAGATACATGGGTAGGTTTGTCGCTACGGTTGGTTTTATGCTGACAGAATTCTAATGGTGTTCCTGTTTTTCATGTCAAAATGTTGTAAAATATTGCTGCAAGATTTACAGCCATTTTAATATACGATTCAAGACGCACACTGTAGTCCATCTTCGAGGAAACATTTTCTATTTGTCTATTTTTTTCCCCTAACATCCTTCGTAGACAAAGGACACATTATTTATCAGTGACTTTGACTCTGTAAAATCAATATCAGAGCAGAACAGAAGGCTCAAATATACAAATATGTATAGTTTCGCAACTACAATCACCATTTTTTCCATGTAGCTAGAGCTGTTGAAGGGCTAGGTCCTTGGAACATTTTGGTGGCGCTTGGGTGTCCGTGAAGGCGAATATACTGTACATATAAGTCATACAGCTGCAAAGTGAGGAGCCATGTAGCGCCGTAACTACACTGTAACTCTGCCCTAAAATTGGAGTAAACCTGGTGCAGGAAGGTTTGTGCATAGCGTGGAGTCTAATAGCGCTCTGGGCACGAACTAAGTTGAAATTCTGTCACTAAATTGATGATTGATACATTAAATATATCCAAATAACACACCTTATTATTTGTTTAATCCATCACCGCTGTACACAGGGATGAAAATTTTTTTCATCCAATACACAAATTTATTGTTCGAGCTCGACCAATAAATTTGTGTATTGGATGGAAAATGCATCCAATTTTATGATTATTATGTTTTCAGAATCTTTACAGAAAAAAAACAATAATAGAGGAAATTTCACATACCAGAGATCCAGAGATCTGTTTAATATCTACATCCAGAATGGTAAAGTCAATCACCCAAAATTGTTTCTCTTTCCGGTTCAAGGGTTCACGAAAAATTAGTCTCGTTCGTAGTTTGAAATTGCTTAAGAGCACACTTGCAATCGCATGCATTAAACGTACGTTTTAAGAGGAAATTATCCCGAATATGGATCTAAATTTTTAAAAAACTTTGGATTGCGGGAGATTTAAATTGAATCCAATTAATAAATACATTGAAATAATCGGCTGTGTATAAATGTATAGGATGGTAGATACTGAAAACATAATAATGCGCTAAAGGCCCAGTCACACTATGACATTTGAGCCAGCAACTGGTAAACGAGGTGAAAGCGAGAGCAAAGGAGAGAAAAGTGGCGAAAATCATGTTCCCGGACTTTGGAAGCTGACCTCAACCGCATCACAGCCTTTCACAACATGTTTGTAGCTTATAGAAATGTAGTCCTTCTTCTTCTCCTCCTCCTCCTGCCTGGTGGTTTCATCCTCAGTATCATTCTTCCTATATACCCTGTGTCCCTCCTCTGCACATATCCAAACCATCTCAATCTCGCCTCTCTCACTTCGTCTCCCAACCATCCTACCTGTACTGTCCCTCTGATATGTTCATTCCTAATCCTGTCCACCCTCGTCACTTCCAAGGAAAATTGCAGCATCTTCAGCTCTGCCACCTGCCTTTTTTTAGTGCCACCGCCTCTAAGCTGTACACCATAGCTGGTCTCACTGCCGTCTTGTAAACTTTCTCTTTCACTCTTGCAGATACCCTTCTTTCTCAGATTACTCCTGCCATTTTTCTCCACCCACTCCACCCTGCCTACGCTCTCTTCTTCACCTGTCTACCACACTCTCCATTACGTTGGACAGTTGACCCAAGTATTTAAACTCATCTACCTTCACTACTTCTACTTCTTGCAACCTCACTATTATAACCGTGCTCCCCCTCATTCACACACACGTCCTCCATCTTGCTCCAACTGACTTTCATTCCCCTTCTCTCCAGAGCATATCTCACCTCTCCAGGCTCGTCTCAACCTGCTCTCTACTCTCACTACAGATCACAATGTCATCTGCAAACATCATAGTCTAGGCAGACACCTCTCTGATCTCATCCATCAACCTGTCCATCACCATTGCAAACAAGAAAGGACTCAGAGCCGATCCTTGATGTAATCCCACCTCCACTTTGAATACATCTGTAATTCCTACTGCACATCTAACCGCTGTCACACTGTCCTTGTACATACACGGTGTGCACAATTATTAGGCAAGTGAGTAGCAAGCTATATAAACCTGAATGCTTATTGGGTTTAAGCATTCTCATGGTATATGTATTTGTGTAATGAGGGAGCGTGTGGCCTAAAATGATTAACACTATATCAAAGTGTGCATAATTATTAGGCAGCTTCTTTACCTCATGCAAAGTGGGCCAAAAAAGAGATTTAATAGACATTGAAAAGTCAAAAATTGCAAAATGCCTTTCAGAGGGATGCAACACTCTAGAAATAGCTAAGCTATTGAGGTGTGATCACCAAACAATCAAAAGTTTTGTAGCAAATGTTGTCAACTGGGTTGCATGAAACGTGTGGAGAAGAAAAGATGCAAATTAACTGCAAAAGAATTAAACATGACACTACCAAGAACCCATTATCCTCCAGTGCCACCATATTCCAGAACCACAACCTACCTACAGTGTCCAGAAGTACAAGGTGTTCAGTGCTCAGAGACATGGCCAAGGTAAGGAAGGCCGAAACATGACCACCACTGAACAAGACTCACAAGTAGAAACGTCAAGATTGGGCCAAGAAATGTTCCCATGCCTAAAATATCTATGAAATATTAGGTGCCATGGTCTGGCATGCTGTCCATAACACAAAAAAATGGACCTAATGATATAGGATTTTTTTGTGCAATATGTTGAATTGTTGTGAGAATTTACATTTGTTTTTATATGTTTATTTTTCTTCAAAAATCAGTTTTGACACAAATTGCCAAAAAGGAACAACAATGGTACCAAAATACCATAATGTTCTTCATTTTGTTCATTAGTTCCAAATATCGCTTCAGTTGGAGTTTACATATTTAACATCACGAAAAGTAATTCAGAGTTGGCTTGTTGTGTTACTGAAAGAACCTTTACAAAATGCATTTGAAAAAAAATTATAACCTGAAATAAAATCCTCTGTTTGCCTAAATAGTTTAGTGTTTTATCGTCACTGTCAAACTTGAGAATACAGAAATATGAAGCAAGCTCTTTTTCCTGAAATTTTGAAAGCTTTTCTGTTTTTTGAAAGACTCCTTTCTTGGTGGAAATAGCAGAAAAACAACTGTAGGTCATAAACGATTAAATGTAAAGTAAGTAATTGCATTTAGCTTCTCTGTTTTGTTCAGGGTCACCACACTGGACCCGAATGTTGATTTGGTTTTACACCGGATGCCCTTCCTGATGCAACTCCAGATGTACATGGAGAATGGGACATAGGTGGCCTTGAACTAGGGACCTTCTGTTTTTGGTAATAAGCACATTAATCACTTGCACCACCATGCTGCTGTTTAAGGATTAAATGTAAAAATAGATTTAAAAATATTTTGCACAATATACACTCAGTTTATTTAAAATCCCCTTGGACTGGCATAAAAAAAAATCATACAGAGATCCCAACAGGGAAAGGTTTGATTCAAACCCAGAACCTGCAACAGTGCTACTACTGTACAGCTATAAGCTATACCACGTGAGTTATACTGTGTGTGATTCTTTTCAAATGGAACTCCATTAATACTGCTGTATAGCCAACAATTCAGCCACATTTACATCGACACTACATTAGTAGTCAAGCACTGCATCTTCACAACTACCTGTGATACAGTGTGTAATTAGATCTGGTTCTGCAGTTGGCATATTTGTACTCTCAGACGTGTGATATGAGATGCTATCCAAACAGACAGTGCAGGAGCAATATTCAGTGAAGAACACGGTGCACTCGCCCATGCAACAGCCCAACCACAAAAGCCACAGATGTGAAACAGTAAGCATCAACTGTCACACAGTTCACAGCCAAGACCGGCCCTTTAGAAAGGTGGCAAAGGGAGTTAATCCAAATCACACCGCAAGATGGAATATTCTGGGGCAATCTCTCTATAAGAGGATCTAAGTTACAGATATAAAATGTTGTTTGGCCTCTTCCTGCCCTGCTTTATGCTACACTCTGGGTTTTATTTTGCTGCCTGAGTTTTCTGGAGCAGAGAATGTTGAATGTGCATTTGTGTTGCGGCTTTATTGAGCAGTGTCTTATGTATGCGCGCTTCATGTGTGATTGTCAAATGTGACAGGGTGTAGGATGTGTGTGGACGTGTGCATGGTTGTTTGTGTGCATCTTCAGTAGAAAGCAGCGCCTATACAACCCTGCTCAAAGATGCCTGGGGTTCAGTGGGAAGTGTAAGGAGTTTCCAGAAATCCAACTCAGCTCCAGGGTAGAAAAAAACTTTAGAAAATCTATGTTGCTCAAGGAACGGTGAGGAGAGTTCTAGGTTCAGTGTTGAAGACGTAAGTGTTACATAGATCCTGAGGTCTGTTGATGCCGGTGCTGAAGCAGATGAGAGTCTATGATGTCAGTCTGGATACATCCCCAGCCAAAGCCAGTACCCATTTACAGATGGGTGGACTGAGACAATGCTGATGATTTGCCTTGTCCAAGGACATAGACAAGTAACATGATCGGGAATCAAACCCAGGTATACAGATTGGTAGCCCAACTCGTTATCCCACTGAGCTACCTGCTCAGGGCAAGTGGCTTCAGAGTAGGGAGTTGTCAAGGCTGCAGAGATTAATGGTCAGTTTAGACAGCCACACAGTTGCCTACCAGGAGTAACCTGTATTTGTTCATTTTACCAGGCAACACGGCATAAGTAAAACATTGTAAGAAATTCCTCATAGATTTCCAAACAAATCTATGAGCTGCAATTGAATAATGGTTTGATGCTTTTTTCATTAACTAAGAACAGATTTATCTGAATTGTACAGACATAAAATGTACTTTCATTCATTTTCTGATCCCACTCATTCCAATTAAGGATCACGGGGGGGCTGGAGCCTATCCCAGCGGTCATTGGGCGAGAGGTGCCAGTTCATTGTAGGGCCACATATAGACAGACAAACACATTCACACCATCAGTCAAATTAGAGTCATCAGTTCACCTAACCTGCATGTCTTTGGAAGTAGGAGCACCCAGAGGGAACCCACGCGGAAAACATGCAAACTCCACAAAGAAAGGACCAGATCAGAAGCGAATCTCGGAGCTTCTCGCTGTGAAGCAACAGTGCTAACCACTAACCCACTGTGCCACCCTAAAATGTACTTTGTAAAGATAAAATAAGTAAGTCATCCAGGTCATCCAGCTATGAAACAGGTGAAATGACTTCAGAGAAGGGAGAAGGAAGCCCTCTAACTGCAGCAGAATACGGTCGTATAATTTTGGTATCCTCATCACGTAATCCATTACAAGTAATCCATTACTCGTTCACAGCTGAGGCTTTCATTTAGCCATTAGTCTCTATCAGAGGCTGTGTGTTAGTGTTAGAGTGTGTCAGAGTTTTCTTTTTCCCTCTCCGCTTTGATGATGGGGAGGTAATTTCCGATTTATGACGTTTTGAGTCTAACAATGAGCTGAGAGAATGTGAGGGCGGTGAAAAACACTTTGCGCGCTTCTTGTACTTGTGCGCATGCATAATGGCACATCTGTGCATTGCTGAGCACACGTGCGGACGTGTGCACGGGTGCTGATGTGCGGTCATAAATGGGATACTCTTATTGCCATCACTGAATGGGCAGTTAATGGAGAGTAATGAGGGAGGGCTTCCACGGCAGATGTGCCCTCTGTGCAACTCCGTTTTACCTCGGGATTGTAAAAATGACCCAAGCGAGGCGTCAGCAGGCGAGCAGCCAGTCCACGTGCTGATTAAGTTTTGCATGTGTTTCGGGAATTTGAATGGCTCGACTGCCAAGTTTGCCTCACAATGCCGAACCCCAAGAAGTAAGAGTAAGTGTCATTTCGACATAGCACCTAGAGTCACATTAAATGACAAAATCCCTGGCAGTGTCAGCCAGGCCCAAAATCTGTTACAGGCCCATCTTCTTCACTGGAGTGTGAAATTATTTTAGCTCTCTGCTCATTATAGGATTTTAAAATGCATTATAGTTAGGGCTTTTATGGTGTGCCGCGGCATTAATTCAATTTGCCCCATTCACGCTTTCTTATTATCGCGCTCAGTTCAAGCTACAGGGGGAGGAAGCTGCTGAGCAGTGCTCCCCAGCCTTATCTCTAAAGGATATAAACTACACTACCCTGCTCAATCAGAGCCAGTCTGGACAGCTCCATCCATTCATCCACTTTTTCCTCTCCATCTCTCCCTCTCTCCTCCTCCTCCTCCTCCAAATGTCGCTTCTTGTGGCGACTTCCATCTCGCGCTCCGTCCAACACCCCTCTCTCCATTTCCTTCTGAGTTGGTGATTGATGGGGGTTGTCCGGAGAGCCCTTTCGATATCTTTCCATAGAAACACATATATAGGCAAACAAACTAACAAACATATGGCCCACGCACATGGCCGGACTCACAAACGCAGTGGAACCACAGAGAAGCAACAGTGGGAGCTGCACAGGTTTTAATGGGGAAACAAGTCACAGTGGACGGAGGAGACAGCAATAATCTATCACTGCGACCAGAACTTGGGTCTGTGTTTGCTCAGCAGGCCAAAGATTCTGGGAACACCCTATAACTATCTGTTATTGTGTACATGCTCAAATCAACATTGCAAATGTATTCCTGCAGAGTCGTACGGAGCAGCAGAATGAGCGTGGGCTAAAACTCTGACGGTGCTCCTCCAATACTGCACATGGACCAAACACAAAGCATCCTATTGTGCACACATACTGTACATGTACAAAACATGCCAAGCCGCTCTCATGCGTCATACTGTAACTTAGCATGTGGCTGAGATCAGGATTATTGGTAATGGAGGAAGATGAAGGGAGAATGAGGATAAAGTCCTCATTTGGATATCTAATCCACTGAACAGTCTGTTCGGTGCAGACCATCATCTCCCATCATTAACAGCAGGCCAGCAAGATTAAACAAGATCAATGCTTATCACCCAAAGCACGCGAGAGAAACCAAGTGTTAAATACCCCCCACCCCAACAGGAGCGCAACCAAAATCTATGATTATTTCTTTTATATGTATAATAAACAGAAAAGACGATCATTTTAATATGCCAAATCTAAGATAATGTTCACATGTTCACAGTGGGTGTCTATAATCTGATATTTATTTTATCATTAATGCTTCATCAGTCACATTTAGTGTGATGATCGGGCGCATTTGTGTAGCTAGACGGGTGGGTTTGAGCATTAAACCCTTCTCAGAATATTCCACTAGTAGTGTTGGCAGAAATAATGCTTTTATCATATTTTGATTCAAATGAAACAATTGCTTCAGAAAATCATTTACTGTTTTCAAATGCTCAAAAATGAAATTAATTGCTTCAGAAAATGATTCGCTGTTTTTAAACACTCAAAATATGAAAAGAAACTATTAGAAACTGATTCCGTCTATGAAAATGTTCAAAACATTAAATGAAACAATGAGAAAATGAGTCAGTGTGTGAAAATGCTCAAAACACTAAATGAAACAGTTGCATCAGAAAATAATTCACTGTTTATAAGCACTCTTAACATTAATTGAAACAATAAGAAGATACTACAGTACGTCAACATGCTCAAAACACTAATTGAAACAATTAGAAAATGAGTCTGTGTGTGAAAATGCTCAAAATGTTAAATGAAACAGTTGTATCAGAAAATGACTCTCTTTTTAAATGCCTGACATTTTTGAAATGCCTGAAATACTTAATGAAACTTTTGCTTTTGAAAAAGATTCAATGCTGTAAATTAAATTTAAAAATTATTTCAAACAATGATTCACTGTGTAAGAATGCTCAACACATGACAGTGATAGTATGTAGCTCACAGTGGATCAGAAATTGTTTAGTTTAAATGCTTGAAAAAATTTAATGAAACAACTGCTTCAGAAAATGATTCACTTTGTCAAAATGCTCTCAACAAATAAAAAAAAAGTAAGTTCTTTCGGCTTCTCTCAATTTCAACTCGGGGTCACCACAGCATATCCGATATGGATCTGCATGTTGATTTGGCACAAGTTTTACACCAGATGCCCTTCCTGACGCAACTCCAGATTACATGGAGAATGGGCAGGGGTGGCCTTGAACCGGGAACCTTCTGCTTTGAAAGCAATCACTCTTAATTGCTTGGCCACCACGCTGCCCACACTCAACAAATAATCATTTTTTTAAATAATTCAGTTTTGAAATCTTCAAAATACTGAATGAAAAAAATTGTTTCAGAAAATGGTTTACCGTTCCGGAATGTTTGTTACAGTAAACTGCTTGAAAAACCAAATTAAACAATTACTCCAGAAAGTGATTTTCCATTTTGAAACACTTGAAACACAGAAAAAAGATTCACTAATTTGAAATAGCTTTGAGGACTAAAAGAAGCAGCAGCTTCAGAAAAAGATAGTGTTTGTAAAAGTTTAAAATTCTGATAGTGACATCTAGTGGACAGTTAGACACTCCCCAAAATGAATTGCTGGTGACGCCCCTGTCTGGTGTGACGTGCACTGCAGAACTCTTGCTCATTCAGAGAAATTCATGAAAAACAACTTAACGTACTTTCATGCAAATTAATTATTGAAATTGCAGCTGCTGTATCAGCGCAGAAAGGGCAGAGCAATTATGAGTTACTAATGTGTGGAAAAAAATGACAAAATAGCATTTTTAAGTGCTGAAATCAAGAAAAACGTGACATTAAGTCGCCTTTTATTTTTTTGAGCAAAAAAAAGTTATGGACCCGTAGAACCCTGGTGCTCTCAGTTCCGGGCTTTGATCCTCAATATGTGGCAGTGGTGCATGTCCACCGCTTTGCAGTTTCTGGCACTACTAATGACACAGCATCCCTGTCTTATCCTTCTCTGCAAATCATAAGACTGTGGAGACCATATGGTCTGATTAGTCTGCAGAATTAAGGCCTGCACTGCACGGAGTGTGAGAAAGCTACGCACATTCCTTGCTTCAGCTGACAACAGACACAATTTGGCCGCTGGAACATATTTCGTGCAACAAAAAAAAAAGAAACACTTTTCCACACATGTAGCTGAGTCTGCAGCAAACACAACAGAAACATTCAAAAATTAAAGTGCACGCCCACTTTTATAGCCACAAAGACATTTTGATCACCTGGTTATGTTTCCCTCCACATTTGCAATTATTCATGTAAAAACCAGCGCTCTGTCCTGGATGTTGCTCATCAGTCTGAGACGCATTACGCTGGCCTGGATCAAAGGCACCTGCTTGCTGAAATCAGCCGTCCTCTGGCTGGGATGAAGCTGCACTCTGTGCCTCTGTTTCCTGGAACTGATTAAATAACGGCACCAACAAGATGGGTATCATCTTCAAACACATTTTAAAACCAGAGCCACAATTCCCCTTCGCCATTTACACGGTCTTTTTGATCTGCAGTCACAGTAAAATTTAAGACTTCTCGCCGCCATCTCTTTTGCACGGCAGTCATTTCCATCTTTTCAACAAAAGCCACACTCTCACTCTGCAAATTGGTCGCCGCCGCCATTACTGCAATTTCTGCAATTTCAGCACGTTACTCCAAAGCAAAGTTCATGACTTGTCAAAACATCTCACACAAGACAACTCGACCGGCCATGTGATGTTTTTTTCTTCCCCTCTTCCTACATTAAAAACCTCCTTGTTTGAAGCTGTCTTTGTCGTGCGTGTTTATCAGCGCCTCCCCGGGCCACCGGCAGCGGAGCTTCAACCATTGTTATGCTCATTTAATTGGACCTTTGGGTCGAAAAGGTTGAGAAATTCAACACCAAACAGACAAGTACAGGCATTGAATTCCCATGACATATCGCAGCGCGGGCCTCCGTTTTCCCTCGCTTGTTTCCGGCCTATAGGCGGGCCTGTCAGAAAGGCTGATTCATTAGAGTGCTTCAGGACAGTTCTATCAGTCCTTCGCCTCGTTCGCACACCTACCTCTCCGCCAGTTTGCCAACTATCAGCAACAGTCTGTCACAGCCTATTCAGCGACGGATAAATTGTTGTTTAAACTGATGTTTTGCGACTGGGAGCAAAACAGCTCCTGGTTAATCAATAGCCCAAAAATCAATCCGGCTCTCTGGGGGGAAATGCCACGCAGAGGCATCCAACAAAAGTTTCAAAATGGCAGGTGCGGAGGGGCGCATTGGGTTCAGTCGCTATTTTCAATGCAAATTGTTCCAAATTTAGCCAGCGGGCACAATAGTGGCAAATTAAATTGATGTCACACAACACACACCTTTGTCTCCCGCTAAGTTGGTGCTGTGCGTCATGGGTGAGATTTAATAAAAGGAAAGCTTCTCCACTGGTGATTTGCTGGTTGTACATTTTGCAGGTGGTGCTCATTTATCACACAGGTAGACACCGGGTTGCATGGCAGCATTCTGGAAATCTGTGCTTTTGGAGGTCAGCAAGACATTTACTTGACAGCGGCTGCCTCCGTGCACTTGTAGAGTTGACAATGCCTGTGGTAATGGGCATCAATAATGCAGACCCCTTGGCCAGCTGAAAAGTCCCTGTCGCCATGACTGCGCTCGCGACACGATGCCTTGTGCAGCCATCTCTTGTCTCCCACTACGCCTCATATGCAAAGCTGTGTCATTTATTATGTGGGTCTAATTTTAAGCTTTCTGCAATGCCGTGATTACTCATGAAAGACAAATGCACACACATTCACTCAGTGCATGTGTGACTTTATAGCACTGCACGCTATAAAAATAAAGGAAGCATGTGTGGTGAGAATGTGCACACCTCATTCACAGACCAGGTAAAACACTTTTTTTTTTGTTTATGCATAAACCAAAGTGAAAAATGTGAAATGCAACAATATTAAAATGAGTCTGTTAGCCAATTTGGGTCCATGTGCATGATTTGTTATAGTCAACACACAATCATTCCACTCAAGAATCGGAAAATCCCCCACCCAGTAAAATTCTGCACTGGATGACCTCCGGTACCTACGGTAGTCAAAATGTGTAAAAGGTCAATAACAAATAGCAAAAAGCTGAAAATTGGTGTATGCAGTCTTGATAACATACTAAAAGTCCACGTGTATCCTCTTTTGCTTTTAGCTTTATGGCATCATAACACCATAAACATCTGTTTATGTGTGAAATTGCTTTATCACAGATGTATTTTCGTATACCTGAGTATATTATTTGATTTTTTTTGTATAATGGGCTTTGGAACATTGCCTTGAAAGTAAATAAACACAAGAGCATGAGAACATGATGCCATGATCTCATTTATCATACATCATAGGATGACAGGGACTTTCACTGGGATGTTGAAAAACAGAAAAACACTCTTAAAAAATGATGTTATACAGCCAGGCTAGGAGAACTAACAAACATTTCATTAGTTGCTGATGAAAAGTCAAATTCATCAGAATGATCCTCCAGAGAAAAATCCTCATCAGCCGTCTGGAAATCAAATGCTCCATATCCGAGTACAAACAAACTGAACTGAATTCATCTTCACTCTCTTTTGCACCAAAGTCAGGATCTTCATCAGTGTCTTATTCAAAAATGTTTTTTTTTAGAATCCAGGCATTTCCATGGCGTCATGACATCATGACGTAATAACGGGAAAGCTCCATGACAACACATGGGCACTTTTTGTATGTTGTTGTGGATGGTTAAACCATGGATGGATGGATAGGCAAGCAATGGCCAGCTAAATGGCACCGCTAGCATTAGCTTGATCTGGGCTTTGTTTTTGTATATTATGAGTGAATAATTTGTGAGCAGTGTTCATCATTGCTGCAGACAAGCAGGTAATGATTTCATCCTCATTTGTCTTCCTGTCTGCCTGCCTGTGTGTCTGCATGCCTGCCTGCCTGTCTGTCTGTGTCAGCCTGCCTGTCTGTCTGTGTCAGCCTGCCTGTCTGTCTGTGTCAGCCTGCCTGTCTGTCTGTGTCAGCTTGTCTGTCTGTGTGTCTGCCTTCCTGCCTGTCTGTCTTTCTGACTGTTTTTGCTGCCTGCCAGTCTGTCGTCCTCTCTATCTGCCTGTCAGTCTTACTGCCTTGCCTGCCTGTCCTCCTGTCTGCCTGCTTGCCTGTCTTTCTGCATGCCTACCTGTCTGTCATCCTGTCTGTCTCCCTGTCTGTTTGTCTGTCTTCCAGTCTGCCTGTCTGTCTGTCTGTCTCCCAGCCTGTATTTCTGCATGTCTGTCTGTTATCAAGATTATGCAAAAACAACTAGGTGAATTTTCATGAGCATGGGTTGAGGAACAACTGTTAAAATTCTGGAACAAATTTGGAGTAAGAGGAATCTCAGATCCAGTTTTTTCCCACTTTCTTTAAAATTGAGAAATAGGGCTTTTTTGTTGTTTTAGCATTTTCACTCATTTCTCTGGAAATCTTACATGGTTCTTTCTGAAAATATTCAGGCATTTTTTTTAATAGAAATAATATATCTGAATGTGTTGAGTTTTGTGAGGATCCAGATAAAAGTTTGGATCTAGTGGAATAAAATACCTTTTTGGAAGGGGGTGAATTGAATTAAATCACTATAAGGTAACAAATAGAGCTACAAACACTATAGCAGAGTGAACTATTGGCCTTGGCAGAGGACTGTGCTCTCTTTGTGAACTTGTAGATATTTATAGTCTCTTTATGTGTTTTTGTTTAGGGGGGAGTTGGGAGACACTTTATTGTGCTGTGACCTCATCATAATGAAACTATAGTTTTTCTTCTTGTCCTCCTCTCGTTGTTGTGGGAGATATTACAGTTGTTCACCCTCTCTGTCTCTCTCTCTCTGCAGGCTTTTCTGAACAGCAGGTCAGACTTTTCTTCCCAGCATTTGCCCCAAACAATTTCTGGACAAATACTGGAACACCTTGGCCTTTTTCGCTGGTGTAATGTATTATATATATTTTTGTAAACCGTCCCCAGTGCCCTGCGGCAATCCACTCCTCACTACAGGTTAGAGTACATGCACACCTCATTCCCCTTGTGCACTTCTGAGCTTTAGCGCTTTCTCACTTCTGCCCTCGAACCATCTGATAATTATGTTTCACCAAGCTGACCTCTCATCAGCACTGTACAGCTCTCTGCTTTCACTCTTTTACTCACCTTCAGCAAAGCCTACGTAGTCTCACGCAGAAGCCCGACGTGCTTTCAT
>OMMV01100693.1:4485-15150 GCA_900302635.1 Chatrabus melanurus
TTTTAAGGGTTGCCACAGCAGATCCCCATGTTGATTTGGCACAAGATTTACTCTGGATGCCCTTTCTGACACAACCGGGGACTTTTTCATTGGAGGCAAGTGCACTAATCACTTGCACCAATGTGAATTCTGGATAACATTGTCAAAATTCCAATTTGAGGCAAAATTTAAAAATTGAGAAATTTATCTTAAATTGCATTAGAAGCCAATAAGAAAGACAACAGAACATGCCAATGATTTCAACTTTTTCTTCCTGAATTTTCTAGTCTACGGTTCTACAAAAGCATGAAGTCATGCTTGACAGAACAGTACCTGAAGTGCTCATTTATTCAAAAAATTATATGAATATGTTAAAATAATTTCATTGATGTTTCTGTGCCATTCTTTCTGATAGAAGTACACTTTTAACAAAATTATATTATTTATTGATTTATTATTTTATTATTACTAAGAAATTAATAAGATTACCTAAGTGGCTCTTCGGCGTCAGAAGAAGCAGAAGTATGTCCTATATACACCTGG
Source organism: Chatrabus melanurus (assembly GCA_900302635.1). NCBI lineage: Eukaryota > Metazoa > Chordata > Actinopteri > Batrachoidiformes > Batrachoididae > Chatrabus > Chatrabus melanurus. The sequence continues at coordinate 5,008 of OMMV01100693.1, forward strand.
AGGCTCATTGGTGCCGGTGCTTATGCCCGGATTCTGTAGCATGAAGTGGATGAGAGTCTGCAACGCCCCCTGGATGGGACACCAGTCCATCACAGGTTACTTCCCTAGCCAAGACTGATGCTCATTTACAGCTGGGTGGACTGGTATTGACAGGTATTGTGAACAGGAATCGAATCCAGGTCTACATATTGGTACCCCAACTCCTTTTCCCACTGAGCTACCTACCTGCTCTAAATAATCACTGTGCAGCTATATCTTGCATACATCAGATTTTGTTTTTGTGCATGCATTTCCATCAGGTTGCACACACACACACACAAAAGGATACTATACACAGTTTCACAAATGAGGCCCCAGGTCGACGCTAGCTGCCTCGTCTCTGCCGCCTCCACCCCATCATGCCACAGCAGCCAAATCGCAGCACATAACAAAGAGCGATGATTACATACCAATCCATAGCTATTACCCAATAGGCGGAAAACATTCCAAACAGCATCCATTCACTTCACCACCTCCATCCCTGCAATCCCTCGCCTGCTGCCGGGTTGTTCTTCCCAGAAACGCTGACCACTAATGATAGAGGAGCAACACCTGAGCATCCTGCATGTCAGCGTACACCAGGCACTCTTGGGAAGGACGGATCCACAATATGATTCAGATGAATCACTTGGCAGGTCTTTCCTGAATCTCAAACCACAGTATCCTCCTCAGGCAGCTGTCAGACAGCACTTAGCCCAACACTCACACCTGAAAGCAGCTTTTAATATTCTGCAGGCCACATACCGATCAATACAGCATATCATCAGGGATCTGACTGATGTCTATGGAAATGGAGTAAATATATCTTTTTAGGAAAGCGTATTGGCAGTCCTGTAAATTTGTGATCGCTGGTACTGTTGTTGTATGATGAATCGCGGACAAACGGTCAGAAATCACATCGATTAGACGCTGCGTCCAATTAAGAAGAGAGGCTGCACATAACAAACAGTCTGTAATAGATGGACTCAAATAGTTTATTTTGTTTGGAAAAAGCCTATAGTTTAGCTGTACATTTTCCTCACTTATTGACAGGCCATTCTGCTGTTTTTTTCCAGGCTGATTTCCCTCGAGAAATAAACACGCTGCACAGACAAACTAATGCGATGCAGCCAATTCAGTTTCAGTTCTAATGTATTCGGTATGGTGAGCTCTGAGCATACTGTACGGATGCACCCAAATGCAAATCTAAGGTCATTTAATTTTCAAAAATGTTTCATTACATCAGGAAAATGACCCAAAAAAGATACTTAATTCACTACAGGTATGCATTATCTAAAATAAAAATATCCCTATTAACATAATTTTAGGCTCCAGATGCATGCATTGATAAAGTAGATAATGTTACACATCATTAACCACAGTGGTGCATTATGTCCATGTAAAGTGCTGGTATTGGCTGTCTGAATATTACTAATCAGCAATTTGATTATATTTTCGGCAATATGTTACAGATTGCATATTATCTTCCATGTGATTATGCGGGTGACCTCATAGGACATCTGAACACTCCTGCCAGGATGCTCTGTTGCCTGGAAATTAAATTCTGAAGCCATGATGTCATGATACGGAGTCAAAGACATCCAAGGGTCACGGAGGAAGGAAATGGCTTCTAATGCTGCAGAATAAATGAGAAACGGAGAAAGTTAGCTGTCCTCAGAGACACTAAGGGTCCTATCGTGATTATCTAAACCGCATGGTTTAAAGTGCAAAGCGCAAGAGCATTTGGGGCAAAATCCGCCTCCACTTTGCTACAGGCACTTTGCAGGGCACAAAGAGATTGTATTTTGTCTCTTAATCATGGGATCTCCTGGAAGTGATGATGTAACAACCGCTCAGCTGGTTCTACACAAACGGTTGCTCGGGAAAAATGAATACCATCACAATAGCCTCGTTAGCATCCCACTTTTCTGATGAGCTAAAATCACTCCAGTGAGGGGAAACCACTATAAATCTGTCCATGTGGAAAGCTGTAATTATTTTCCAGGTGACTGAGTAATTGCGCAAGCTAACATGAAAGAAAGAAGTTACAGCATTGTGGTAAGTGTAGCTGTTCTCCATTCCGTTATGCCGCTGCGGGCGCTGGACTCCTCTGCCCAAGTCTGTCTTGCTCAGAGTTTCATGCTAAATGCCAAAATGTTGAGACAGACACAGCCAGAACTGCGTGAATGGTGTTGGCTTGCTTCTGGCTGCGGCACGTCGTATAATTTTTCAGTGTTATGGAGTTAAATATTTCTATATGTATATTTATCATCTATAAATTATAAACAATGAGCAAGTAGACCAATCCGGTGGTAAAAGAGGCCACTCTGCTATAAAACCAGCATCCTTACAGTGTGTATGACCAGCGTAACCCCGGTGTAGAAGAAGAAGAAGAAGAAGAAGAATCTTTATTTGTCATTGTACATACATATATACAACGAAATGTGTCCTCTGCATTTAACCCATCCTAATTACAGTTAGACACAATCCAACCACTAGGAGCAGTGGGCAGCCATTTTTTCCGGCGCCCGGGGACCAACTCCAGATGTAGAGACTCTGCCTTGGTCAATGGCAGAGAAAGGAGCGGACCCTAATGTGCATGTTTTTTTTTTGAAGTAGGAAGTTTTGTGAATAGTGAATAAGGTGGATGTCATCTGCCATAAAACAAGAAGAAAATCTGAATGAGGATGACATGCTGGGTCTGAGAGAACGAGTGAGATGAATAAATCATGCTCTCAAACTGAAAGACCATGCTCTCGAATAAACAGAGGGAATAACCTTTGTACGCTCTTGAATAAAAAGACGGAATAAGCTTTCATAGCACTCGGCACTCCACTTGTTTGCACTTTGTGGGACAGCTGGAAGACAACTAGGGGGATGGCTAGGGTAAGGTAAGACAAACTATAATGTTTTAAAATGTATAATCAATTTAAAAAATCATTTACATTTTGTGAGGATGCACATGTTTAGCGCCTTCTTGACATTTTCATCTGTTCAGTGGTGACAAGAAGCAGTTTGCTCAAGTTCTTTGTGTCTCGTACAACAACATTAATTAGTCCATTAGTTTCTGATCGCTAACGTGCATTACTAAATAATGCACCGATTACATTAATTTTGGTTCTTCTTGCATGACGCAGTAGCTACCACATTTCAAAATGCGACTTATAGACCAAAGCAACGTGTTTTTTTTCCCCCTCTTCTTGATGCATTTTTGGACAGATACGACTAACACTCCGGTGCAAAATGTAGTTCAGAAATTACGGTACTCTCTCCTCAGTCTTTGCATCCCACACTAATATCGATGTCGACACCAGAAGTGCCTCTCGTGAGCAACTGCTAGCAGCACACTGTATTGTGAAAACAGTCACTAAAACAGCATTATAGCACTGACAGAGTGTGCAGACAATATTTGGGTTTGAATTAGGCCACATTAGGACTCTTCTGTGGTTCACCAGTTCAAGACCCATAATGGACAGTTTGAGACTCACTTTGAGAAACTGCGTATTTAAGTACGTCGCTTCGGGAAGTGAATGTCTCACGGGACACATTTGTGGGTTCTTCTTTTGAGCTTGTAAAGGAAAACATAATGAAATATAAACAGAAAACTGTAGAATTGTTTGTCAAAGTCCATAAAACAGTTCACTGGCTCTGAAGAATTTGTGGGAAAAAATGCTGCACTAATATGCATCAGCAGGATAATTGCTCACAGAGGCTCTTTGATTTCATGCAAAACTCACTGAAGAGCACAAATTCCAACAGAATGTCAGAAAAACGGGGAACTCTGGCTTTTTTCAACCAAATGTTTTTGGGTTCATCTTTTCACTTTTGCCATCATCATCTTTTCATTGTAGTTGGTGCAGTATTTATTTAGAACGCAAACACACGCTACACAGCTACACAATGTAACTGTACAACACAAGCTAAAAACACTAAACTGCTTCTTATCGCCACTGATCAGGTGAAAATGTCATTGGAAGTGTCCGGTAGCATGGACAAAAATCCTGTGGAGGTAATCTCACTAAATGTCAAGAATTTTTTTTTTTAAATGACTGATTATACAGTTAGCCGCTTAAGGCTCTGTCACACAGTGGCATATAACAGAAACTTATGCTTAGCATCTAAAAAAAAAAACGTGGCAAAGTCAGAGCACGCTGGATCACGCTCAACTTTGCATCGAAAATGCTATAGAGGGCACATACAGCGATCGTATACATAACGAATCGAACGGATACAGATCGATGTCTGACCTGTTTATAGTGTTTGATTCACTTCTATATAAAATAATCCGTGTTTGCCCGACGTCTGCCCAGCGTGCAGCGTTCAGACTGTCATGTGACGTACCTTCTTTGAGTGTACACAGCGCCGAGAGCGCCACAATCTTTTTTTTTTTTTTTTCTCACATCGCCCAAGAACGTGAAAGAAGTCCCTTTGGACAGGGGGAGATACAAAAAAAAAAAAAACTGTCCGGCTGTCATCTCCACAGACAGTCAGCACAGAGCTCTGTCTGGATGTCCGTCCTCTTCACCTCCTCTGTGATGCCTTTCTGTGGCTCTCTGTTGGGATCGGCTCCGCCTCCAGACCGGGAGAACGCTTGCAGAATGGCAGCTGTACGGTAAAGGAACTACTCTTTTCTCACTTTCCCCGAGCGTACCTGTAACTTCTGCATAACTAATGTGGCATACGTTGTCACACGTTGTGAATTTTGAACATGCTCAACATTTTTTGACGTCCTCTGCGTACAACAACGTCCTTTAAACCACACGACCACGTGCTTTAAACAAGTACTACTTATGCGTTACGTACCACTAACTATTTTCAACGTGCACCACCGTGTTGGAAAAAAAAAATCACATACGTGGGCATACTTTTCTGCAAAACATCACTGTGTGACAATGGCATCTGCAGACGGGGCGCAGGGAGGGGACAGACGAGCTTTTTGATGTTGGCCAAAGTTGTGAAAAGTCGCCAGATTTGTCTCTAGTCGCTAAATGAGATTTTCAGTCGCTAGAGATGGTCAAAAGTTGCTAAATCTAGCGACAAAGTCGCTAAATTGGCAACACTGAAAGGATGCACTCGATATGCTAGCTACGCTGACCACACTGCCCCTTGTGTCCAAAATGGTTTACTACATGAACCATCAGCAAACAAGTGAGCATGCATTTCTCTTTAAATAGAAGGTTAAAAAAAAACTTTATGCAATTAAATATAAACAGCGAACAGAATTAATATGAAGCAATATTTTCCTTTCCGTTTCGTCCTCTTTTTTTAAACCACCTGGCTCCGTGCATGCACGGAAACACAGTGTTATTTCATGTCCCAGCGGTATTGCACAGATGTTTATCTCTTATATCTCCAGCTCACGCACTAATAACTGCTAACATGTGAACAGAACATTTCCAGCCATTGCCTCACATTTAGAACATTTTCCAATTTGTCGTATTCTCATAAAAACAAGTCTGTGTACATAATCCTTTCCTTCATTTCGTGTATTACATTCAGCTGGCATTCAGATCTGGATAGCAGGAAAACTCAGCATGTTTGTCCAGCTTGTTTGGATCATCATTTTCCCAGGTGATGCACACTATAGGGAGTTAAATTATACTTCCAGATAGGCACTGATTATGCCGGCCAGATTTCTATTACATGGCTTGCAGCTAGTGTAAACACTGCCGTATTGTAGCTCAGCGAGCGTCTCTGTACGCTGTATTCCATGTTTATCAGCCGCTCTGTGCCGAGCTCGGAGACGTCGCTGTCACTTGCTGGGATCGACCCAGCCCAGATTAATCTCGGAGACGCGGCACGAGTCTCACCGTGCCTTTTTGCACCGTAGAAAAAACTTGATAAGAAATTCACAATTCCTCCAATCACAATTTCCAACCACAGAGGAATACTGCAGTAATGAGTTTCTTCCAAAGTCGTTTGATTGGGGTTTTCCTTGTGGAAAAGGTGTTATGGTGAAAATGCCCTCCCTCAAGGCCCCCGGGCTACAGTCACTCCACGGTCTGATTTAAAAGGAGACTTCTGCAGGGTGGAAAGAAGGCAGAGTGGCTGATGGGAAGACCCCATCTGAGACTAAAGGCTGAGATAGCAGGAAGAAGAATAGATGGCACAAAAGAAGGGAAGGAAAGTGCTAACCAACTCCCTCCCCTCCCTACAGAATGAGCATCGACCAGGAAAAGCGACTTCTGAGCAGACAATCTCACTTGTAAATAGTGTGAAGCTCAACTGAAGCCAATATTCACCATGTGGGACTGCTGTCATATAACAGGTGGCAGCATTTCTGTTCCATGTTTGAGGCCATCGCTCCCAATGCGAAGCTGAAAATATAGTATAATCCAATCCTCTCCCTCTAAGGCTAAATATTTTGTCAAATATTGATACAGTTGAGGAAAATCAGCAATGTTGCCATCACAACATGTTCTCATTGTGAGAAATCAAATATGAACGCTTTGTCATAGTCAGTGGAGTCCATACAAGGTCATTAAGATGCTTGTACTTGTAGGTAGAGTGTTATACCACAGGGGGCACAGCTCTTATAGGGTGTCTGTCAAGTATCAGAGCCAAAAATACCTGAGGGGAACAGCTGTTAGGTAGTTTGAGTCAAGGTTAAGGATCATATTAAATGTTATAGTTAAGGTTAGGGTAGATTTGGAGTGATATTAAGATTAGGCTATAGGCTATGTTAAGTTTGAGATTGGGGTGACAGGATTGTCCTTATCTTTAATTGTCCCTATCAATCCAGCATTGCGCTCACATTCTACAATCAAACCCAGCTCCTCCTTCCATGTGCCCCTTTGATTCACTACAGATTGGCAAAACAAATATGGATTTTGAGTAGGTGCTGGCCAGTGGCAGGTATTATGCCAGCAGTCAGGTATGGAAGTGCTTCCAACAAAGTGTGTGAGCATACAGGATTGTGCTAGCAAATACTTGCAGAACCATCAAGGGCATTTATGTGTCCAGGTGACATCAACCTCGCACTTCAAGGAAATGCATACATGGACTGCTGTGCAAAAGTTTTAAGCACAGTGAAAGTTTTGCATAGAACTGGGAAAACTGCGACATAATGGGTATTTATGAATATAAATATGCAAAATGTGTTAACACGTTCCAGCTGTAAAAAAAAACATTTTCGTCAGTGATGAAACTAGATAATTGCTTGTAAGTGGTTTCCTGCAATTTAGAAAATTTGGGCTGCATTTAATCAAGTTTTTGCATTTTTTTTATTTTTTTTATTTTTATTAACCAAACATCTGCATCTGTCTTTGTGTTGTCATTTACCAGGCAGCACACCAGCAAAGAAATTATTACACTGAGAGTAAACTGCCTCTAGTCTCCACTGAACGGGTGAAAATGTCATTAGAAGTGTCTGGTAGCATGGAGAGGGTCCCTACAGCGGTAAGTGTGCATATGATTACCTCACGAAATGTAAATAAACTTTTTAACATGACCGATTATACAGTTAGCCGCTTACCTTAACCTCCTAGCTGTCGTCCAGCACTGCTGTCCACTGAGACATTACAAGTCGATTAGCGATGGCGATCATTCTGTAAGACACTGCCCTTTATTGGCAATTGGCTTGTAATGCCTCAGTGGACGCAGTACCATCAGACTGCTAGGAGGTTGAAAAATCCGGGAGTTCTCCTTTAAAGAAATCCAAAACACATCTCTTAAATTTTGATGCAATAGGAATGTTTTGACCTTTCCTGTTACATTTTCTGTTCACACAACGTTGAAGAAAGCAAACTATATATATCGCCAAAGGTTTTCTAAAACCTTTGCACAGTGTATATACTCATACATCCAACTTCATGTGAGACTGAGAAATCAATATGATTTAACTGTCCCACGGGCATGCTGCTGCAGGTGAACGTTTTCTCACTTGCTGTAGCCACCTTGAAGGTTGCCTTGACTGTGTTTATGAAGCACCAAGTTCTCTGTCCAATCTCGATATCACGGTACTGTTAGGAAAAGATATCCATCATTGAGCCATGCATCTGCTGTCACTAGCAGGGGGGTTGTCTGTTCTTGTCAGGTAGATGCTGGGAAAAAGGCCCAGAGAGGCCCATGGGTAAATGTGTCCTGCTCCTGATTCACTGAATCATAAAGGTTGTGTGGACTTAGTGATTACAGGGCCTCGCTTTGAACGATCTTGGTTTGAATGCAGAATTAGCTCTCTGCTCTCGCAGAGGACAGATACAGAGTCTGCTGACTGTGGAGGGAGAGGCTGTGCATGACAGAACATGACCTGAGGTTACAAGCTGCACAGGCAATGACAACTTAACAAGATGGCACGTTTGTAATTATCATTCATGACTATCATTATCTATTGCATGAGCTGGCTATTCATCCAAGCCATCAGACATTTTCTGCAATCTAGCAGGTATTTATATGGCATCGTTTTGACAAAGGGTGAAGTCGTCCTCAGGGGCATGATGGAAAATCTATAGTGCAGATCCTCCTGCAGGTGAACGCGATGACCTGTGCTTGTAAACTATAATAAAGTGGAATTTCAGCATCCAAAATTGTTCTGCACCACTGTGCCCTTGAGCAGATTGTTTTGCATTCTGAACTCTCGCATTGTTTTGTAACGGCAAGACCAAAAATATGCATATCGATTTTTTTTTTAAAAAAAGAGCTGCTTGTGTTACCCCATGTAGACCAATGTGAAAGTTCAGTTCAGCGGAGATGGAAATGTTTTCCTGCAGTTATCATGATTAAAAATGAAGGCAGACGTAGTTATTTTTTGCAAGGCAAATTCAATTATTGTGGATGGTGGAGCCTTTCTGTATTCATAAATAAGACATGGATGATGTGTGTGTGTGTGTTGGTGAGAGAAAAACATTGCAAATATCTTCATACTAATTTCTTTCAACTTCTCATGTTTTGCTCGGTGTCGCCACAGCAGACCCGATATGGATCCGCATGTTGATTTGGCATAAGTTTCACACCTGATCCCCTTCCTGATACTACTCCATATGTATTCGGAGGATGGAGCATGGGGGCCTGGAACCAGAGACCTTATGTTTGACTATCCGCCACCAGTTCGTAAAAATGTGTCCGATTAGAAGCTCACACAGTGTTCGCGGAGACATCTTTAGCGGCCGCAGAAGTGCTGTCAGACAAAGAATTGGACAAGTTCCTCCCACAATTGTTCGCTTCAGTCCGCTGCGGCTCTCGCCGACCTCAGCGACGTGTAGACGGGTCGCATGCCGCGCGAAGTGAACTGATGTGCAGATAGAGCGCCGTCTGTGTCCCACTGCCCATGGCTTCCTGTTCTGAGAAGAAACACGTCTAATTTTAAGTAAAATATCAAATGATGTGGATCTATTTAGGTGTCATATGAAACAAATAATGAATGTTTTAATTTGTGCAAAAGAAAAATATTTTCATGAGGTGAAAGATGGAATGTTCCATTCAACGAGGCCTCGTGAAAGTATTCTTACCATTGCACTCACAAACATTCATTATTTGTGTAATATTGTCTTTTTAATACATTATTGATATGCTGTCTACATAAAAGTTCTGCTTTCTTTGTGGCTGTTTCACATTTGAGCTTGAAAAGCACTCAGAGCGCACTCCTCCGCCAGAGTCAAACAATCCTCCTATTTTGCAGAAGCCCTAACGCTATCCCTGCACAAAATTTCACTTATTGATTGTCTGTCATGGGATCTGTACGTTGTTTGACTGACTACTGTCATAAAAGTAAAAGTAATTTAAAATTTTAAGATTTAGAGTCATCTAGTGGTGAGGTTTCACACTTCATCATGCCGTCACAAGTTAGCTTTCCTTCATGTTTTCGCTTCTTTGGCGACGGGGATTTCTGCTCTCTTGCCTTCTCTTGTGATAAGCAACATGTATGTGTAACGCTCCTAGTACAACCCAGGACCCCTCAGCAGAGATCGACACCGGTGAGTTAAATAAACATTCTTTATTGAGACTCTGTCCACAAACAAAGTAGTCTTGGCTCCGTGTAATCGGAGGCAGACAGCACAGAGAGCGATGAGGCAAAAACGTAGGTCGGTATGCCGGGCAGAGGGTCAAAACCAGGAAATCTGTCAAACCAGGCAACAGCGTCCAAAGGGGCAGGCAAATTCTCAAAACCGTGAAGACGAAGCAGGGGTC
>OMMV01100702.1:0-12328 GCA_900302635.1 Chatrabus melanurus
CCCCCAAAAAAGCAGTGTTTTAAGGCCAATGTCTAGGCATTTTCTGTCGATAAACATTTAATTGAATCAATCCAATTGAAATTAAAAACCTCTTTCACATAGTCAACCATTGATCACAAGGATAAAGAAATACATGTGAGCTGTTTTCAGCGGTAGTCTACCCTTTCGGGGGGTCTTTTCTTCCAATGTTGCTTTTATCTCAGTTCGGCCTTGTGTTTTGGACAATGCGACGGGTAGGTTCAGGCGTTAGGCTTTTTGTGTGTATGAGATCTTTGTGCAGCGTGAAATCAGGAAGACACTGGAGTAAATCTCCATCTCATTGGCTATTCCTATATGTAAAACCCTTCAATGTGGCCCTGCAGAGATACATGTGAAGCATACAGTACGTTTTTCACATCTTGACTAAGGCCCCCTTGAGGGATTAGAATGAGTCTCTGGGGCCCACAGTGATGCACCCAAGTACCATAATTTGGCACCAGCATTCATCGCGCAAATAATCAACATCTCTTCTGTGCCAGGCTGAGGGTACCCTGGCTGAGTATCATCCACACTGTTGTTTTTTTTGGGTTTTGGTAATACCTCACTGACCCCTGCAGGTCAATTGTCATTTCAGGTCATAGGTCAGTGTCAGCCATAAAGGACAAAACTCAAATTCAAAACTTGTGAATGGAGAGTACTGCAAAAATGCAGTGCACGATTGAATAGATAAACAAATGAGACTTAACACAATAACTCAAAAACAATAAATGCCCATCATCTTGTACGTCTCCAGAATAGAAAGGCATATAATGAGGACAGACTGTTTAAAAGCTGGTGAACTTTGATGTGCCATCAATCAAAAAAAGCAACTTTGTCTTGCTTATGTAATATCCCAAAGGCCTGCTGAACACTGCCACCTGCTGGATGGTAGGTGGATAATGGATGCATGATGAAAATTAGGAGCAGGTGTGGTTGAATTCATATGTAGCTTGAAATTAGCTTCTTTGACAATTTATTCATTTCCACAGCTTGTTATAATACTACTGAAAGAATAGGCTTACGTCAGCCTGGATTAAAGTTCAGATCGCATCTCTCCAATTTTTTAAAATCTAAGTTTTGTTGAATTTTGGATAAAATACCCCATTGTATAGTGGTTTTGTTTATGTTCTGGTGGAACACAAGCCGTGGTAGCCATCCTAGGCTTTCGAAATGAAAGAAACAAACAAGCTTCTTTCAAGCTACGTGTAATCTGCTCCTAACTTCCATCATGCATGTGATGATAAGATTATTCCCTGCAACAAGCCCAGACAAGTGGCAAACAAGTATACGGATCTGGTGCATCAAAGTTCACCCAATTTTAATCAATTTACCCTCATTATATGCCTGTTTAGTTTTCAGACATGAGCTTTATTTACTGGCTCCATTTTACAGAGAACATGCCTCGGCTTTTCCAAAGCAAGTAGGGAATTGGTGCCTTGCTCGCAGGCGCCTCTGAAGTGTGGGTACCCCTCAAGTTGAAGGATAGCTTCTTGGAAGCGTTTGAGAGACGATGATACACAATATGCTATCCAGCAGCGCTTCCAGTTCACACAATTTGATACGCTTTTGAAAGAAAATATCCATTTAGGCTTTCACACATAATTGGAAATCGTTGGCATTGACGAGTCTAGGATGTGCGAGGATAAGGTTGGAGTTTCTTAAGCTGGTGAGTTCTGCAGAAGGCAGGAAGGGCTCCAGGCAAAGGAGTGGGGTGAAAAACAGAGGAAGGCGTCATGTCGAGTTACTTTGTATTTTTTGTGACATGGGAAACTTGCTGTGATGAATAGACAGAGCGAGGAGGAACTGAAGGAGAGCAGTCATCTAAGAAGTTACTCATATCACTTCCTGTGATTAAATCAAAAGCTGTCTCAGTGTTTCACTTGCATCCAGTCCATGTCATAGATCTGACATAGGTGGTCATCTTATTTATCTTAAGTCTAAAATTCAACAAATGCTCAGCTATGAAATGATCAGCTCACACGGGTCAATAAATTCATGATATCTTGGATCTTGGAGTAGAAAGCATATCCTTCAGCGTCCATGGCAACAAGTTTATTGTAGCAGTCGTCACTGTAGGTCGCCCACTTTATGGTCTGTTAGGCACAAAAGTAGCTCTACTCCTAGGCTTTTGAAAAGCCTAGGAGTAGAGCTACTTTTACTAATGTAACTCACCAAATTAAAAACGCAAATAATGAGGACAAACTCATTAAAACGGGTGAACTTTGATGCACCAGAACAATCCAAAAAAAAGCAACTTTGTTTGCCAGTGTAATATCCCATAGACGTGTCTGCCACCTGCTGGTTGGTTAGTAGATCAATAAATGGACTGCATTTGTACAGCGCTTTTCAATTTCAAAAGCGGTTTACAATGATGCCTCACATTCGCCCATTCACATGCCCAATCACTCACAGCATGCCGTCATGCAAGGCGCTTAAGTGCACACCATGAGCAACTTGGGGTTTAAGGACATTGCTCAAGGGCACCTTAATGAGTTGCCTATCTGATGGGGAAATCAAACCGAGTATCTTCGGATAAGAAGCCCGCCATTGTAACCTCCAGGCCACCACCTGGACGCTGGATCGATGATGGATTAGGAGCAGGTGTGGTCGTCAGTGAGAGAGAGAGAGAGACGGACTGTTTCCCATTTCTGCACAGAAATGTACTAAATGAGAGGAGTAAGCCTTTACTTTCTGATTGTTTCTCAATGGTTATGTTGTAAAACTCAGATTACACAGTCACAAATCCACACAACCATGTAGGAAGGATTTTGCTTGATTTTAGCCACAAAATGTTGGCAGAGTGAGATACGCAATGAATGGGATTCGTGAGAGAGAGAGAGAGAGAGCATTTCTGCACAGAATTTTACTTAATCGGAGAAATAATCCATTACTTTATGATTGTTTGTCAGTGGTTACAGTTCTAATACTCAAGTTACAACTCCACACAACCCTGCAGGAGGGATTTTTGAAAGAATGTAGCTGAAGCAGACACTTCTTCATTCTCTCTCCGTCCCTCTCAGCACGTGTGTGGTTGAAGTTACCTGAAGTATGCTTTGTAGTAATTTCTAGTCATAGTCTCTTAATCAGGATTATTAAAGTACAAATCAAATTTTCACCTTCATAATTCAGCATATTGTCTCATTTCTGAGTCACAGTAGAGAATTCTGTGCGTTGTATTCATGCAAAGGTATGAAAGGAGTGTAAACTATGCTTTTGTTTTCAGGGGAAATCCGTCATTCTAACAGTTTTAGTCATGCATATTTACTGACTAAAGTAATATCAGACCTTCAAACTGAAATGTCAGAGCATGCACTGTGGTTAGACACAACACAGCACATCATATCCTGTTGAAGACACAGTTACACAGATTTCCTGACAGTGTTGCAGCCCCTGCATGCAAGAGGGAAGGCAGTGCTTGACATATTTACCCAGGGGATACAATAGTCTTTTATGCCACGCTCGACAATGAATAGAACCATGTCTGCAGTTAGGAGGAGAATGAAAATTCATCAAGCATGCCTGCACAGGGAGAATTAATCAACAAGTAGTCGCAAAACAATGATTATTACAAGGCTAGGATATTGTTACAGTTTGGTGCGACACTCTTGACGCCGCTATAACTGTATTGTCAAAGGGGAAGTTTAACATTTTTCAACCTTGGCTGTACTTTTAGATTTTTTTTTTAGATGGGTCAATCTTTTCACGTGTAACAAAAACAAATTTGATTTAGAACGCAAACACCATCACAGGCGAACCGCTAATATAATGTAATGCCACGGGGGAAGCTAAAAACGCAGTAAACCGCTTCTCGTCGCCACTGAGTGGGCAAAAATGTCATTAGAAGAGTCAGGTAGCATGGAGAGGATCCCTACAGGAGTAAACGTGCGCATGTTTACCAAATGTAAAGAAACTTTTTAAAATGACCGATTATACAGTTAGCCGCTTACCTTAACCTCGCTTTATTGCCACATTGCTGCTCGCCTACTGAGTCATTACAAGCCAGTTGCTGATGAGGAGCTCATTCCTGTAGACCGAGCCCCTCATCAGTCGTTTCTTTACATTTAGATGGCAACAAGCACACTGTATAAGCCAGTGTTGCATGAGCTGGATCACGTTGTTCTGCATCCTGAAGTGATGAAGGTGAAAATTCCTTGTTTTAAACATTTCATGGTCCTTTTTCGCAGAGCTTTAGAGGTGAAGTTGTGCCCTGCCAGCTGTGTAATTATGTTAATACACGGCCACTGGCAGAGTTTGCAGAGAAGCTGTAATCTATGGGTCAACTTTCCTAAACACTGTCCAGATGAAGAAATTGCCATGTACTCTGAGCTCTGAACCACTTCCCATGAGCCCTTCCTACCCAGAACCCTTCACACGGCCCATTTATTTGAACTGGCTCTCACCCGCAGCAGGCTGGCGCTCTGAGGAGCGACTGCTAAAAGTCATCAGGTCCTCATTATCGTCATTACTATAATTATTTTCTATATTTAACTATGTGAAACGAGGCCAAATGAGTGTGCTGGTTCACCCATTCTGCATTACCCTGGGACACGCGTTACAGTGGTACAGCCCCAGTTTTCCCAACAGCGTGCCGCCGAGTTACTGTGTGTGCACGTAGCCAGAGCGTGCCACTTTTTTTTTTGGGAGCAGGTTGCATTTGTTTGGGCTGAAAACATCCTCTTCTCCTGTTGCCGTGGAGAAGATTTCTTCTGTGCTTTGACCTCATTTACGAGGAAATTCAGCTGTCGTACTCATAAGCCACCTCAGCCAAAGCCACGTTCATCTATTTATATTATTTATAGATCGACATGAACTCCAGCGAGGCCTTCAGAGAGATCTGAAGGTGGGGCGCTTTCAGCAGCCTGTAAAGTTATGTAAGGGTGGTTTTTGTTTTTTTGGAGTGGTTAGCACAGGCGTTCCACAAAATGAGAGGATGAGTGTTTGTGCGCAGACGACACACTGATGGAAAATGGCTTGTTGACGCAGAAGTGCATGAGTCACAGGCGGCTTCCTGGAGCAGAGGGTAGAGGGGCCAGACAGATGGGTCTTCCTGCTCCAGGTGGGAATCTGGATTAATCAGTTTTGCATGATTTCCGGCTTTCTAATGATGAAAACATACAAAACTGTTTAGAGCGTTTTCAAACCCACAGGTAGCCCAGTGGCAATATGAGATGTGAGAGACTGCTTTTTGGAGAAAAAGAAAATTGGTGTGAATTCTCTTTAATTTCTTCTGGATCGAACGCTATCAAACACCTTAATACCTGAAGAACTAGGGTTAGGCAGTTGAACAATCCCATCATCCATCACCAACGTGGAGCCACCATCATGATGCCACACACCCCCCACCCTGCCACACACCAATTCCATTGTCCCTGCTATAACTTAAAAAATATGCTTATTTGTTTGTGCCGGGGAATTCCCTGGAAATCAAATTGAGCGCTGATGAATATGCACTTTAAGAAGTGTCAGCCTAAGAGTGTAAAATTGAAGGATGGGTGTGAGTCTTTATTTATATGTGAAATGGCTGAGATGCTCCAGGGCTGCGCCAGGTGGTTGCGAGCTGAGGGAGGTGTGGGCCAAAGTGGCATATCTGAGCAAGGTCCAGCCGAGTGTCCTTAGGGGTGGTACTATGCAGCTCGGCTTGGAGCAGCCCGGGGCAGGCTGGGCAGAGGCACTCAACTCTGCACCCATTTTTTCAGGCTGAGCAGAGAAAAAGTTAATCCTCGATATCAAGAAGAGTTCTTCTGCCTGGAGTTAAGCGGAGATGATTCGGGGCTGCACCAAGTGGCTTGAAGCAGGGCATTCAAACAAGCTCCGACTCAAAAAAAACAAAAACAAAAACTTTTTCTGAATGATGTGCCTTGGGAGGAATGCAGCCAGGTGAAAGCTGCTTTTGAAAATCAGCCATGGTGCGCTGTCATTCGTCCTGTTGTGGTAAATTAGTAAAAGTAAATAAATAGATAGATAAGCAAATAAACAGAAATTCATTAATTATTTTATGAGTAGACACTCATGTAAAATCATCCATGGTGATGTTTTCCTCTGGACATCGTGATATGCCAGTAAAGCAGATTTCGTCCAACCGTATGAAGAACTTTCACTCACAGTACTCGTCTGTGTGCGCCTCGTGTGCTTTTAACCAAACTGGCTTAATATGAGTTTTCCAGTGAAATGGCAGTTTCTATTGCAAAGCAACGTAACGCCTCTAGACTGACAGACTTATGAGAGATTACTTCCTGCATACTCATCTGTGCGTGAAGCAGAAGTTTCCCTCCCTCCCTGCCCACTAACAAATGGCAAACACATGTGTTTATAGGAGGATCAATGGCAAGTGATGGAGTCACCTTGTTGTGAATAACCAGTGTTTATGTCAGAGACCTGACGCCCGGTTTAATAGTCAGTTTCACCTGCTCCGATTACAGTTGTGCAGTGGACAGAAGCAAACAATAACTAGAGCTCAGGAGCAGAGCCTTCCCCCGTCTGTCACTGCAGCCTCTGAGAACAACAACCTGTTCAAAGTGATGATCTCCTTCTGCAGACTTACTGCAGCAGACGATGCTGTATGAGCTGCAGCTTTTTTCCAGAAACTCGCCCACACTGATGTCACACTGCTGCTAAGGTCCAGCCGCTGAAAGCAAAGTAGCTTCCTGATAGACTGCCAGTGGTGATTACAGTGGTTAAGCAGTCCAGCCTCGTCACAAGGTGTCCACACGGTGATGATTTTTACATTACTTTGCAATTTGGATGCAGAATCAACATCTTGGAAGTACGATTCTTGACACTGAAGTCTAATGAAATTTCAAGACAACACAGGAATGCTGACTTTGACTTTGCCGAGTCGGTCTGTTGTTGGGATTAATGCTTTCCACATCAATAGAAGTAAATCACAAATGTCACTAAAAGGATTCCTAACCATAACTGTAAAACCATGAAAAGTAAATTCCCTGCGCATCTGTATAAACGCTGTGGGATACTTTCCTTATTGACATGAGAGAAAACATCAAACGCCTTGCTATGTGGACGCCCTGGGATGAGAATGCATTTGGTTAAAATGCAGTTTAAGTGGCTTATCAGGATATAGGATTAGGCAAGGAGATCCGTGTGCAATCAAGGGTCAAATTGTCCACTACGCTTGGATTCAGACAAATATGTTTTCCGTATGACATCAATTTAAGTATTAGTATTGGTGCTTATTTGATCCAAAACATGGGTCACCAACTCTGCTCCTGGAGAGCACCTGCCCTGTGTTGTCCAACTCTCTCTGCTCCACCCACTGCTAATTAATTAAGTCAGGTGTGCTAAGCCAGCCAAGAGCTGGAAGGAGGGTGGTGGGGGCTCGGCATGCCACTTTTGCTTGTTTACACTAACCCAAATAAAGGCGGCAAATTGAGGCATAATTCGGACAATGTTGTTGTCTGGTGTGATACATAACAAACAAGACAAATGTGATTAGCGTGAGTCTGCCTTAGATGGAAACATTTGGTTATTTTTAGTCAATTTGCACTGTTGAGGGTAAGGAGCTCCCGGATCTTGCCGTCACTGTAATTCACAGACATTGTGACAGAAGCGTCTTGGTTCCTTTATGTTAGCTGCTAACTAGTTCTTCTAAATCCCCCAACACGTCATGAAAACATTACACCCTTATCCCGCCATGCCAGCTCTTCCTTCTACACAAATATGGATTTGGCTCTGTGACTACCTCTGGCAGGCAATGTAGCTGAGTGGATAAGAAGCTGGCCTGCCAATATGTAGACCTGGGTTTGAACCCCGCTCATGCTACCCGTCTGTGTCCTTGGACAAGACACTTAATCTGCTCTGTGTCAGTCCACCCAGCTGTAAATGGGTACTGGCCTCACCTGGGGAAGTAACCTGCATCAGACTGGCATCCCATCCAGGGGGAGTCATAGACTCTCATCCATTTCACGCTACGGAATCCGGAGATAAGCACCAGCCCTCAGGGCCTACATAGGACTTACTTCTTCTACCTCAAGAAGACGTGCCTCCTTTTGTGGTGGCCAAGGTGGTTTGATGATGATTCTCATCTACAAGAGGCATTAACCACAGTGAACCAGTGTCCCAGTGTTGTGTGTAAACACGTGGATCATCCTTCATTTCTCACAGCAAATGAAGCAATAATCACAGTAATCAGCATTTTGTTTCCTCATGGATGGTCCTGCCAGCCTTGATCAAATTAATGGAATGAGCAAACATACAGATCCGCTCCCACTGGCCCACGCTGGTCTTCTGGGTCAGAATCGAATGCGTTACAGGCCGGCAGGTCATCTATTGGTTAGCAGGGGGTGATTGTGGGGGAGTAATTGTACAGCGGGTGTTACTGGCTAATGGCACTGACAGTAGATTCAGACAATAGCCAGGCAGGCCAGACTCCTAGTGGGAGATAACGATGCCACTAGCAGAGGGATTTTCACATGGGAACTGCCTGAATTAGGCCAGGTCAAAAAGAGGAAGGCCAGAGAAGGTTCATTGAAACCTCAAACCAGCAGCAGCCACAAAATGTGCTTCCTCATTCCCATGCTGAGCGAGCAAGGTATTAATAAAAGAAAAAAGATAAAGCCACACGAGTGAAATTAGTGAAACTCTCTTTCATTTTCCTTCGACAAGCTGAACAGTACGATTTGTTGCATGCTTGTCTCTAATTCTTGTTTTCCATCTAAATGTGCATGTAGTGCACAGTCCGATTAGAAATCCAATTTTATCCTCCACTCAGCCAATTTCAACTGATACGAATGAATTTAATTCTCCTGCAGCCCACTGAGCTGCAAGATGTTGGAGTTTATGAAGATGAAAAGCAGATTTAAAGTTGGCAGCACTGCTGTGCGCCATTACCTCAGTCCTGCAGTGTTAATTTCTTCATTAAGAAAGAATTTCTGAGCAGCTTTGTGCTGCATAAGCAAAGACCGACTGTCTCTGTGAGCCCCATCTGACTGCTTTCACATAAGTTAGTAATGAGGGTTTGTTTGCACGAATATGCACTTAGAAAAACACAAAACATGGTAAAAATTTAAACGCCAGAGTCTCTCCCGTCTTGCAGTATCAACATTAAGACGCCCTTTAGGGAAGCACTTAATCCACTGTTGTTTAAATGGGGCTTGCGTGGCAGGGAAGCTTCTAGGAATTAATGTTTGTTATTTTGAAAGTATGAAGCCGTTTAAAAGGAAAATGCATGATCACTTAAGTCCTTCCCCAGATGCATAAATGCTAAAGAATAAAGATGATGCATTTACTGAGGCAATTAGTAGTAAATGCCTTTTTCAGACACAGCAGTGGCACACTCAAGGGCTTTTACTATCTCCAAATCGGCAGTTTTGAGTCATTATCCTTTAAACCTCGCTGGCCCTTTACATAGCTGTGCCCTGAAGCGGGGTGCAAGCTGAGCAAATCCCATCAAGTTCAAATCGGTCTGAAAGACATCTGGTGTGGAGCTGGGGGCTAATGTAATCCTGAATGCTAATTTGAAGGGCAGAACGAAGCTCATCATATTTTGCATCATAGCATTCAAATAACCGGTACATTACTCGATATAAGAGGTTCGGTTGTTGTAGCTTTCGTAATGGAAAATATCTTCATGTGACTTCATGTGTCTGATGTTTGTTTCTGCAGAACCTAATGGCCAAAGCATTGTACGACAACGTGCCAGAGTCCCCCGAGGAGCTGGCCTTCCGGAAAGGGGACATCCTGACCGTCATTGAGCAGAACACGGGAGGTCTGGAAGGCTGGTGGCTCTGCTCCCTGCACGGTCGCCAAGGAATCGCCCCTGGCAACCGTTTGAAGCTGCTGATCGGGCCCATGTTTGAGGCCCAGTCCCCGGCCAGTGCCACCGCTGTCCAATCACCTCCTCAGAGCTCAACCTATCAACAGAAACCGGGTTCAGCCCAGGGACTCTACCAGGTACCACCATCCCACCAGAGTCCACAGCAGCAGAATCAGCAGGGCATCTACCAGGTTCCTCCAGGACAAGATGTCTACCAAGTCCCTCCAAGGAGTACTCTAGCTGCTGATAATGCACAAAGCAAGGTGAGATGCACAAAAAAAAAGAAAGTAGACTATAAAGGTATGCTTCATGTTTAGATGTTCAAACATTCATTGTCTTTTAATCAAAGTCCTGAAGTAGAGGAACGTAGGGTTGAACTGATCTCTAAAAGGATTATTTTGGATGACGTCTCATTTGTTGGTGGATCTCAGATGACGTTCTCGCAGTCTTGGAAGGATGTTAGCGTGGTCTTTGGTCTTCCCTTGTTGACTTTTGGATCTCCATTCAGTGCAGTTCGTGCTGCTTCAGTCCAGGTGTCAATTGGTGTACCAAAGTCTACCAGGTCTCTTTTCGGCACTTCTTTAAACCTCAGTTTGGGTCTCCCTGTGCAGTGGTTACCTTCCTTGAGAACCCCCGTGCAGCAGTGTGGAGTAAAGTGAACGAGGGTATTCTCGTTATATGCCCAGCCCATCTTAGGTGGATATACTTAAGCGGAGAGGAAAGTGACTCAGATTTGGTAACCCTGAAAAGTTCTTCATTATTATTTTTTGTCTTCCCATCTCAAATATCTGCTATGAAAGGAGCTGAGACAGCAACTCTTGACGTCGATAGATCCAGGGATATCGGGATCAGAGCAGATTTAAGTGTGGGCATTAGATGCGATATGACAGCATTTACGTATTTACACAGTGAGCCGTTTTCCTACCCCCGACACTCGTTACGCGTAAAACCTGGTGAGGCTGGAGAGATTTGTGGGTCTGCAGTGTGACACGAGGACAGGGTGTGCCTGGCTTGGCATTTACCACAGAGCAGCGTAGTGGTTGTTTTTTTTTGTTCCCATTTGGTGCTACATGTGAATTGGCAATCTGCATGTAGGAGAGCCAGTTAAGCCACAGAAGGAAAAGCAAACAGCACAAAGCTGTTTCTCAGATTTTGGTGGAGTCCAGCTGCCTGGAAGTAGTTTTTTTTAAATGCTGTAAATGGTCACTGGCACACTAGAAAGCACTTGGCTTAACCATTTACAGTGTATTGCTAAATATACAGATGTCCGAGCAGTACGTCCGTTATATAGATTTGCTGTTTTATTGGTTGGATGGTATATCATTTAAAGCACTTTTTTTTAAGTGTCTCCAACTCCCTTAGAACGTATGGCCTGTTGGAGCAGAAACAAGAAGGCACACTTGTGCCGTGATTATCCCCCACCGGTAATTTGTACCATGGCATTCGTTTGGCTTAGTGTTGGCTTGATCACTTTGGCAGATAAATTAGGAGATAGTCACTGAAGCATGTCTTTTGTGGTTTGATAGTTATTTGGAACTATAAGCAATCGGCTGTGTTGCCGACCTAACCACGCTACCACATTGGGATTTGGTTAAATAGAGTATTAGCAATTCTGCTTTCAAAATTTAAAGCTGGAAGGTTTATAATTTAGGTGGATCATATACTAATTTTTTTTTGTGGCCGATTGGTTAGGATAGAGATATGAAAAAGAGCCAGCTGATACTGACAAAATATAATAATCATAATAATAATCAATGCCCTGTTCAGTCAATAAAGTGTGTGTGTGTGTGTGTGTGTGTGTTGTGACCAAGCTCAAATTCAAACTGGTCTAAACTGGTCCAAGATGCACTAATCTAGGACCTCCAGTTCAAATTTCACGAAAATCCAATCAATTTTGTTAAGTTTGCATTGCAAACAATAATCAATTCTCTGTGCAGTAAAGTGGGCGGTCCTTAGAGGCTCGCGATGAAACCTGCTCATGCTCACATGAGGTGAAAATCTGATCAATTTTGTTGAAGTTATCATGGACGCAAGAATCAATACTCTCTTCGTTAAAGTGGGCGGCCCTTAGAGGGCTTTGGTGAAACCCGATGATGCTCAAATCTGAACTCTTCCGAGATACCCTCATTTGGGATGTCCAGTTAAAATTTGGTGAAAATCCAATCAATTTTATTCAAGTTATCACGGGTACAAGAAAATGGAACTGAAGCACGGATGCACACTCTTAGGGAGTGCGTTTATATATATATATATATATCCCCCTCTTCTGGCTTTATCGCTGGTGGAATGGAATAAAACAAGTTTTCCAACTTTGCAGTGAGCTTTATGTCGGATACACAGCCAAAGAAATCAACTGGACGAATGGGAGTCTTTGTCGTGAGTGTGCTCAGACACAAAGGGGGGAAAAAAATAAAAGGAAAAAAAGGCTCCAGTTTATTCAACCGCTTAATTCACTCCAACACTTCAGATCAGATCATTCCTCCAGGAGACAGATAGTAATTATATCCTGGATGAGATTTTGATATCCTGCGGGTGTTTTTT